>VXBR01006540.1:556412-850835 GCA_013400215.1 Cisticola juncidis
TTTTTCTAATTGGAAATGCTTCACATAAAGGACCCAAGAAAGTAAAGTGCTGATAGCACCTGCTGGTGCTGTGGCAAGCACTTCTTGTGAACCAGAAAGTCTCAGAAACTGACAGTAACAGCTAGAGAATCGCAAGGTGCCTTTGCATCCACAGGCATCACATCACTGACATATCCTGATGTCTTCTAAAGCCTTGGGGATGGTAAACTAGTATCAACTTTCCATCTCTCTCAGAAAAAAACAAAAAAACCCCTAGTTTCTGAAAGCTTGAGAATACAGAATTAGAAATGTATAAAGCACCATTTTCATTTTGTATAAATGTCTGTCACTGTAAAACCATGACACCTAAAAGCAATTGCTTAAAACTCTTGAAAGTGAATATCTAAATAGATATCTACTACAACTCATCAGCTGCCCTCTGCATTATAATTATAAATTAATTAAAGTGTTTCCATTATTTTATTCAGAAATGAGGGAAAGAATGGCACTCTTCATTGGAAACTGCAATGTTAAATTCTAAACATTTGGAAACACGACACTAAGATAAGAGTTAAATGAAAGCAAGGAAGGAGGAGGAAGCAGTAAGACCAATTCAATGCCTTTCTCCTTCCCATCCCTCCTGTTTTACCAGCACAGGGAAGGTTGCAAACAGAGGGGTTAGGAGGCACAAAAACCCACTCCTGATCTCTGAGTCACTCCTGGGTCTCGCAGAGAAGTATGGCAGAATATTGCTATATGTACTGAATAGTTGTCCATAAGGTAACAACACCAGTAAGGTGGATTTCCACCCTAATGCAATGGATATTTTTTTTCCGTATCATTTCAGTCCTCTTCAGCAAATGACCTTTCTGTAAGTGTCAGCACAGATGTGTGTTTTGGAGCCAGTCATACTGATGCTTTTTATAGTCAGTGGAGAGAAACGGGCAACAACATTGTCGTCCACAGGATTTATTTTAGATGTCTGTTTTAGGATGAGATGCATAATGCTCTAGATACGACTTTTCTCCTGCCCCCTCCCAAAAACACTGGGAAGACTGGGAAGATCAGACATCAACACTTAAAAGTAAAATACCCAAAGAGTCAAGATGAATCACCTTCCCTCTGGCTTGAACCCACTGCCCTGCTGCAGTGAATGAGGTTCTGCCACCGAATTCATTACAAAACCAGAATCACACTGCTCATTGCTCTGTCTCCATTTCAGCCATGCTGCCACACCATGCCACATCACAGTCACCAGACCAAGAGTCAACAACCTTTGAGGCTGTGCTTTTCCATTTGGGAAGATAAGCATGTTATCCTAACCTGGATGGGAACAGGGATGAGCTGCTAGCAGCCACTTGCTGTGGCTAAGGCAGTGGTTCCTACAGAGCTGGACCTCAAAGGGAGGCAACAATAGGGGCTCAATGCCAAGGCTAAAACATCACAGCTCTGAAAAACAATAATCCAAACCTTTACATCTCAGTTGAAACTGAAGAAGCTTTCTGTGCTCACCCTTTTTGTTCCCCGTTACAGGAACACTCACCAACAATACTTTCTAATATCTCCAAGAATCTAGCTTTTGGTAGTTCTTTAACTGAAGCAGATTAAATGCAGCAGACAAATGTGGACTTTCAAAGGACAGCCATTTTTGTGACAGCTTTCCAAAAAACCATGAAGACAGACTAATTTTGCTCCAATCAAAGTATCTATTCTTATTCTCCCCAAATTTCATTATCAAAGCTTGTGTGGATGGGATTTAGCATAAAAAATCTGTGAAGACTGAAGTCTAAGGAAAAACCTAAGGAGAGTTACAAGAAGAAAAAATGGCTTTCTAATAAAAAAGTTTGACACAGTATTCAGGAAATAAAAGTTATGGGATCATAGTAATACACCATTTTCAGTCAAAATTTCATTGCCTTTCACTCTGTTAATTATGCTTTAAATTATCCTAGATGGTGCCAGAAGCAGCCATAGAAGTAGAATAAAGGATGATAATAAAACCAGTTTGGTTTTGTGGAGCCTCCATAGCTGGGTGGCACCTAAATAAAAGCATTTTAAATGCCAGAGGCAAATTTGTGGTTTGGTTTTGGATTCATTTATAATTTGGTTTGGCTTTCAAACAGATCTAAGTATGATTGGGGTAGGGTATAAGAACACACAACCCTCTTATTTCTGTGAGGTGGGCAAGGCTTATGTTTCACCATCACTGATTTGTGGTTAGCCTCTTCTTTTGGCTATTAAATTTAATCAACATTATAGAACTGCTGTTTGCTCAAGGCACTGCAAGAGAGTCAAAGATGCTCTGCAGATGTACACACCTAGGCTTGTGCAGATGTGACTGCGAAATCAGGCCCAGAATTTGGATAGCCTTTAAGTATAGACCAGAGCATAGTGATATCTGAAACACAAGACTGGTACCTCAAGTGGTGACTGCATTAACAAGGTGACCCAGGAGAAGTCATTCAAAATATCTTTTATCCTTCCACAACACAGTGGTTTCAGTGCAGTTTTCTATCAAGAATTTGCAGGTAATGAAATCAGGGGGTAGTACTGACAGCTATATGAGCATTTAAACTGTATGCATTTATAAGAGGCTTAAATAAAGAAAATTAAAATTAGAATGGAGTAACAGAGTTAACTGCTTTTGACAATGTTTTAAATATTAATAAGATTTTGATGATTTATGAAATCCCTTAAGATGACTGGAGTAAGAAAAGTGACATGATAACAACATGCCTGATTCTAGGGTTTCTTTATGCTGGTAGCCATACATGTAGGGGCACATACCAACTTTCTAAAAACCTAATTAGGCCAGATGACACGATTCTCAGAAGAAGAGAAGAGGTAGCTATTTGTTATTTTATTTAGATCTGCTTTGATTGTCCTTGCGCTGCATCTTCTTCCATATTGCTACTTAAACTGAGAAGGACTCCAAGAGGTCTTTTGAGCCCAAGCACAAGGGGAAGAGTTTGCTGAGAACCTGAACCTTGATTTTTTTTTTTTTTTGTTTCAAAATACATGTATAGAGATACATGTGAGAGTGCATTATTTATATGTTTTAACACATGCACACAAACAACTAATTGAATGTTCACAGTCTCAAGTTTCCCAGATACCCTTTTTCAAACTACTTAAGGACAACCACAGCATTGAAACCAAGTCTCCAAGAAGGGCCACAGAATTTATTAAGGGAGAGAGAATGCATGCTGTGATAGGACAACAGAAGAAGTTGGCTTGTTTGGCCTCATAAAGGAAAGACAAAGAAAAGATATGGCCCTGTATAACTGTGGTCATAGAGTATAAGATCAAATTGCAATAAACTGGTCATGAATAAATGTAGTTAAAGAGAGAAAAAGGTTTCTAGCTGTCTGGAGAGTGAAATTCTGTAAGCTGCTTACACATGAGGCTCATGGTGACAGGTTGCTTAAATGGCTTTCAGATGGATTTTGAGAGGATTAAGGAAGGGAATGATTAATTTATACAGAGAAATTCCCAGAAAGTGGCTTCTGAAGCAGACCTGTAGGTATCCAGTGTATTGATACATACAAGGGTGTTTGAAAGGAGTTTGTATCTCTGTTTGTAGTGCAGTTATACAAAATAAACTTCCAAGATTTCATTGTGAAGAATTAATCACGTTGCTGTCCTTGTTTCTGATATTTTCCTCCCTCTGCTGAACAACTGGATACTGAAATAAGATGCAGACACACTCATGCCTCAAGGCATTGCATTCCCTTCAGCATCTAGTTGGCACATCCCACTGGCACTCAATGGAACAGCATAGGCTTTTCCTTCAGGTCATACTGGCAGGTACTTTACTGGGTTTCCCTATTTCCTCAGAAGCAATGGTTATTAGTCAGCTTTCTTTCCCATCTGGGAGCTCTATTCCACACACAATCTCATTTTGCAATACCCTTGATCTCTCCTGTTATATTCCTATGGCACATTATAGCATGACTTTTGACCTTCCACTATAAAGATGTATTTTTGAAGGCTGGTAAGTAGTGTTCTGTGTGCTGTGATTGCAGGAATGATCTGCAAAAAGATGTGTGCACTCCTGAACTGGGCATCTGCCTCATGGTTAAAACTGTGGGAGATCAGCCTCAAAGGCAGAAGATGGTTCTTTCTAACCTGATGTTCCTCAATACAACTTACTATAAAAGACCTGTGTGATCATGAGCATAGGAACTGGAAAAAGAGTTGACAGACAAGTTCTTTTTGGCTTGGGTAGCATTTGGTAATTGCATTTGAGAAAACGGTTGAAAACAGGTTTAGCATGGATTCATCTGAATTAAGTAGAACATTCAGTTCCTTCCTCACTTTGGCCTCTTGGAGGGCAATTTTCATCCCAGACATTTCAAAGCCTCAGTTTTGAAATGCATATAAAGGGAGATAAAACAGACAGCTATCTGGCAGGCAAGAAATACAAGTGGAACAGTGATAGGAAGTAGAAAGGGGAGAGAGAATTCTGGTTTGGGAAGAGAAAAAATGAGGCTGGAACTGCAGTACCCAGAGGAATGGAAAAGCCAGGAAGGGCCTGGCATTTTGTGATGTAACTCTAATACAAAAATATCCTTTTTGAATCTTCAAAAAGCAGAGAAGCTTCAACTAGTTACATTCAGAGATACGCTTTAAAACAGGTATGCTCATTTAAGTGTTAGGAGAAAGCAACAGAGAGATTTTCCTACCAAGACATAAAAACCTATCCCAAGCAAAGATCAGAACTCAGAACCTTTTTCTCTCAATCCCATATTTATTCTTCTAGTGGACACTATTTAAGAAGAGCAGATGCACAGTAAATGCATCTTTTGTAAAAACACTTTTTGTATCTTTTTGCTTTTAAGAGGCAAGGCCCATGAACATCTGTATTCCAGGAAAGTATCACTCTTGAACAATTTCTGCAGAACACATTTATATTTTTTGGGGGGATGAGAACTTGCTGAAGTTCTGGGCAGGTACTATGAGAGTTTTCCTCTCTGTGACAGCACATTGCCATTGCCATCACTAAGCCATCCATGGAGCTGCCAAAAATACAGCAATGCCTTCTGTCTTCAGAGCACCATCTTGTCGTCCTTGTCTTTTTTGTGGGGAATTGGGTTGGATGCAATGGTTGATCCTTTCTGTGCTTCCCTTTCTAACTTAAAACCCAGCACAATGACCACCTAACTGCACCATGGAAAGGAATGGGTAGAATTTATTAATGCAGAAAGAAAAATGAAAGAAAAAGCTCGCAGCTTCCTCAGGTATTAGGGTGGAAATGGGGTGGATGCTAACTTGGGTGCAGCTCTTTAATGACTGAATAAATGGCAGTAATGAGGCAGTTCCAAGGTTTATCAGATGACTGCATTAATTTGCTCTAAATATCATATTTAGTGATTTGTGCTGATTTGTCAGTTTGTGGGATTAGTTACAGTTCATTGTAAGTTTTAACTGTATTTCCATGTATTGTGTTAAGACCTGATTCAAGAGTAGTTTTATTTGATAAAAACCAGATGTTCTTAAAAGAGACTCTCTCCTTCCCAGTACAAAACATTATTCTTAGCAATTGTATGTACCTTACAAAATTAATAAGCACAGCATCTCCCTGTGTGACATATGACATTATTATATTTTTCCCTGTTGAGGGACTTTTAAGCCATTGGGGTCATGACCTCTGTGCCTTATGAGAAATGGAAAAGCACATGGTTCCAATTTTATCTTCAACCCTGCCCTGCTGCTGACATGTATGTTTACAATATGGTTCATCTGTTGACCCTTCACTCACATTTAAAATATTAGCTAACATTTTTTGGTCCCAATCTCAACGGTGCATGGCGATTAGCTTTTAAGAGCAGTTGTTTTCTTTATTGCCTTTTGACATGCACGTCTTATCCGAAAGCCCTTGACTGTTTTTCTAATTTGAAAACAGCACCAGCCACAAAACCAGCTCTGGTTTGTCTGGATGCTCCTGCTGTCGTTGTGACGCCGGGCACTTCAGATCTTTAAAAACACAATATCGCCCCACTTTACAGAGGAGATGGTAAACATCTTGCAGTGGTCTGAGATATCCCTGAGGAGCTGCCTGGCTCTGACCCTGCTCTTGGCAGCCTTCAGTCCTGGCTGAGGTGGGTCAGGGTGAGCTCAGCCTGACGTGTCTCCTGGGGGACACAGTCTGTCCCCCAAGCTCCCCTGCACGAGACTCCCCGGAGACAGCAGCTGGATCATGCTACGGGCGAGTCAAGAAGAGAACTCTCCCAGAGAAACCAGCCCTCTTCCCAATCAGGGCTGGGTGCTGAAAGAACACACTTTCACTTTTCTGCATGGAGAGAAAAAAAGAGCAATCAGCTAAGGCTGACTATTTGAAAGGGGTGGGGGCTAAAAACTGAGAAAGCTGCTTATTCTCTGCTCCATTTTCCCTTACATCAAAACAAAGGTAAAGGAAAAAGGAAAGAAGTGAATGAGGAAGTATCTCATTTTAATTTCTTTTTAATAAAGGGGAAAATTTGAACCAGAAAAATAAGAAATATTTTCCTTTTAAGTTAAAATGACAGACAATTTACAAAGATACCTTTAGCACTTGAATATCGTCAAATTTTTTCCCCTTTGTTTTAAATTTTATTTTAAACAACAACATAAAATGTGCTCTGATAGCATAATTGTGAAAAGAAAAAAGAGCACTTTCATTATACAAAAGAAAATTACTTGGTTATTTTCACCATACTGTATTAAAAGATACCTTATTAAGTAAGCTCATGTAAATGGATGCCTTCCCTCAAACTGCATAATAGGGCATCACATTCATCGTTCGCACAGTTCAAAATATTTTTATAATTCTGAAACTTGGCACTCTTAGTTTTCCTATAATCCACTGTCCCAGTAGATATTTTCAATGTGCTTATTGATGTATTTGGCTTCCCATAAAAATTCTGTAAATAATTCCCAGGCCTAAAATGTACTAAGCTTATTACGCTGCTAAAGAGACCTTCAGAAGTGCTAATGCTTTCTTTTCAGGGAGTGAAAGCACGGTCTCTTTTCAGTGGTTGTTATGGGAAGATATTTCAGTGACAACCAGGCAGATTCAGGGTCACTGTTTCTTGGAGGAAGGGATATGGTTATCACAGGCTCTGAAAACACTTACTTCCTTCAGGTTTCAACCATCATACATATCCTCAAAAACCTTGAGAAGGGCTGAATAATGACAGAAAAAAAATGACATCTGTAGGCTAGAGACATTGCTTTGCATGTGGGAAGAGCTGGCAGAGAAAGCTGAAGTGAGATGCTGTCCTTCCCCTAATGAGCACAGAAGTGCACCTTGACACCACAGAGGCATCGCTGTGTGCAGCTATAAGCTCATGATAACTGCAGAGGGATTTCCTAGTCTCTCTGTTTGGGTAATCCCATGCACTCCCAGGTAATTTGGCTACACACAGATACAAATATGCACATATAGATCTGTTTAACAGCAAAGTGATGTATTCCCGAGCTATCCTGTAAGAGTTCAGTCCATAAATAATCTTGTTAAAGTGTTGAAGTCTTTGCTGTTCACAGGGAGTTGATACTAGCTGGAGAAACAGACCCTAAAATTGTCTTCCTTCGTCACTCCTATGAGTTCTTTAATCTTCTTCCTTTTTTTTTTTTTTCTTTTCATTTTTCTTGATGGCTTCAGTTGCCAGAACAGCAGATACTGGCCAAGAGACTTGGCAGCCCCGTGTCTCAGGAGCTGATGCCAATGGCAGTTGGGGGAACAGCACTGGTGTTCAGCATAATTGGCTTTTTTCTTCTGGGTAATGAAGACATCATACTGCTTCTGCCCTCCCATCCCTATAACCTCTGATCTGGGATGTGAAGTCTCTGGGAATGAAACATGGAGCCTCTCACTGCTGCATAAAATCAATCAAAGCCAATGCCACCAGGGAAGCTGTTACTGGCCATGTTGGCAATTCCCTAATCGCCTCCATTATCATGCCAGCAAGGCAGACAGATGGAGGCAGCACTCCTGAGTCACTGGCAAACTGTGGCCTGTTTCACGTACAACTATTTCTAAAAGCTTCTACCATAGCCCATCTTTACTTATTTGCATCTTTGACTCACAAAGGATTTAAAACTGTATCATTAGCACGTTGGATCTGTGCCAGTTAGGCACCACAAAGCTGCATTTTCCCCTTCAGCCCTTGTGTGCAAGTCAGATTTTGAAAGGAAAAAATACAACCAATAAATTCACCAGCTCAAAACTCTGCTGTAGTTTATTAATATGTAATAGTAGGAGGCTGGATTTCCTGCCTTCCATTCCACCAATACATAGCAGTGCAAGTAGAAAACTTAGTTTTCTTAATGCCTGCTCGCCCACAATTCCTGCAACCTTACGACAATGAAGAGCAGAGAGATTTGTTTCACAACACTATCAATAACAGGCAAATAATTAAAACATGGCCATACAATTATTCTTTACATCCCTAAAAAAAGGCTCAGCCAGCAGTAAGGCATAGTGATTAAACAGCAAAGCCTTTCATATTGTACCTTTTTCATGATTTCTGACCTCACCGTGGAAATACTCATATTTTATCAATAAAGAAAAAGACAATTTTTTTTCCAATATGACAACTTTACAACATGGCAATGAATAACTTAGAACAAGAAAATCTATTATGCCTCAGCATCAGTTTTCTGCTATTTGCTTTCCACACCACTCCCATAATCATAATTTAATGCTCCAACCTGTGCAAGAGCACTGAAATGTTTTTGACCATCCAAATGACCATCAATTAAACTTGGTATTTCTGATTCCTCTGACACATGTGGCATCATCACCATTACTTCAGCTCTTCTTCTGACCTGTTCCAGCTCACAGTTCTCCCACTCCATGCCTGATTTTCAACTGATCTTCTGTCTAGGAAAGGACATTCCCTTTACTTTATTTTGTAAAAACTTTGTAAGAAGAGGGCTGGGCCTTGAGGTACTACCATAACTCAAATATTATGATTACTATTAATAACAACAAGAGCAACAAGAATAGGCATGTATGTCACATTAACATTAGAAGTGCTGTGTTGACAGCTTCACTTATGCAGAGGTAAACATTGATGTTTAAAAACATAAAAAGCAAGGAAATGTCAAAGTGTACACTGCCTTGAAAGAATCTTTAACTGTTACAGCATTTTGGAAGACATAGCAAGAAATGCTTCAGATACTACATACATACAGATTTATGCACACATGTATTTCTTCCATTTTTGTGTGAATTATTTTCACAGAAATCCTTTGCTGAAGTTCAGAAAACCATTGCATTTTCTGTTTACTCAAATAAAACAGTTACAAAACAGTAACTCTGCTGAGGGTGACTTCAGCAGAGAAAGAAACTCCACAAAGTAAAAAAGCACTTTCAAATTCTACCCATAGCAGATGTTGTTTTGGTCATTTCTAGCTGGCTGTGAAGTTAGAGCCTCAGAACTGTGGTTTCATATGTGGTTCAAGCATTGGCTGCATTTATGCTGGGAGAATAAAAAGGATTGTTGCATGCAGGATCTGGCATGCATTGTTTGAAAAAAAAACCCCAAAAAACAAAACAAAACAAAACCCCAAACTATGTCTGTCTTCAATTATTTTCCATTACAGCATTGTCTGCATATAATTGCTCCATGTTTTCCATTAAGGAGTGCCAAATAAATGAGCATGTTAGAGTATAGGATGTACAAATTCCAGTGGTGATGCTGCCCTGTATCAGTAAATAAGATGAAACACAATCCCCCTTGACCTGTGTGACATTTTCATACAATTAATCTGTGTTTTTCAAGTGTCCAGTATTATTTACCGTATCTTCCATCAACAGTTGAGACTGGGGACTCAGAGAAAATCCAGGCAATGCCAATTTATACAGTGCCTTCAAAGAGGTCTTAACTAAATGGTCAAATGCCTTGGAAATGGGCTGCTGCCAGAACATGCAAACAAGATTTTGGGTTTTTGTCTTTTTGGTCCTGTTTCTAAAATTTGACAGAGCTACACCTCACAGAATATTTTTTGTGCATGTAAGAAAAGCACTTCCACGGGTTTCCACAAGGATGAGGCCCCACATGGCCATTTGCTTGCCCCTCAAAATCATCCTGTCTATCATTAGTCTTTCTGCAAAAGGCCTTGTTTGCTTCCACATCCTAAGTGGATCAGACTCATTAGGCTGGGGACAAGGGGAGCCCCCAAGGGGATCAGAGAAGCCTCCCATCTGAGCTGGGCCTGGGCATCCCTTCCCAGAAGCAGAAGGCATATGCAAGCAGTGCACACAGAAAGCAGATCATGCCAAACAAGATGCATTGGGTCATTTCTAAGATGTAAGAATTCAGCAGGCACTTTGTGATTTGCCAGTTGTTGATGTTGTCCCTCACAGAGTTGGTCCTAGGCTCAGCTCAATGAAGGCTTGTCTTTTTGCAGCAATACTTTTTGACACTTTCAATCAGAAAAAATAGTACAGGGCTCAGAATAATTCCACTGTACAGCAGGAGTTAATATACCTGGCCTGTAGCACACATGAGGCTACTTCTGCCAAGGGGTCTCAGTGAGCAAATTGGCCAGGTTTGGCAGTTCATAAATAAGCTGTAATTATCCACTGGAAACAGCACAGTTACACCTTAACTACAACACAGCATTACCATTCCCTTATCAGTCTGACCAAGCTATTGAGATATATGCATCTAAACAGAATAAATCCATGATCTTCACATTGCTAAGGCTGCGCTACTGCCTCCTTTCTCTTTTCCTCATCAGTGCACTGCCCCCATCCCAGCAGTGCTAGCTCTAAACTCGAGACTGCACACTCTTGGGTATAGCCAGCTGTGCTGCTAGAGGGGAAATCTGAGCATATGCACACTCCAAAATGAAACTCAAATAACAGCAGAGAAAACAAAACAAAGCTGTTTGTGTAAGAGAAGACAGTCACACTCCTTCACATTAATGAGGGAATGATGCCCAAGTGGAGTCTGACACTCCGTCACAGGAACATCTGCAGAAGAAATTTTGAAAAGGTCAAGAAGTTATGATTTGCAATGGAAAAATACTCAACTGCTATCTGAGCTATTCTTAATTGAACTTGACAGAAGACGTGTGCACTGACACTACGAGGATATTCAGAAACTGAAGCTGGATCAGCTTCCTAATGGAGCAAGAGATAAATATATCAACTGTTAAAGAGGCTGAACTTTCACTGGAATGGTTGTTTTTTTAAAAAATACTTGATGCGATGAGAACAAAAGCAACTACAGCATACACTGAACAGAATACTTTTTAAGTATAGATGCTAGCTCCTAATCATTTTGAGGGTAAAAATCACTTATTTTGAGGGAACAAAAAAACCCAAAATAAATGGGTTTTTTAACCTAGTTAATGATTATACCTGAGTATTTGATTAATAAAAGCGATTGATTTTTTTGTTCAGACTACATTCAAAAATAAGTGATCAGCCTGAAAGCAAAAAGCCATTGTTCTAAGAGAGCAGACTTTTTCTGTTACCAGTACAGCTTTCTGTCTGCTGTGGGCTTCTTCAGGCAAGGTAACTGCCTTCTGCGCCTTTGAGTAACCCCTAGTGGGCTCCTGATGCCAACTGGATCTTAGAAAAAAGAAACTACACAGCCTCCCATCCTCCTCTCATTAAAAAAAAAATCTGTATATGCATATCTCTATCTATATATCTATATCTATCTATGTCTATAGATCTGAATCTATTTGATTACAAGAAACTACTTCAAAAACACACCCTGCAAAATGGAACACAGTCCTGTCCATTTCACATACAGCTTGCATATAGTTAGCAGCTAATAGTACATTCCTTAAATATTTTCCTTTCCAGAAAGAAGACACCTCCAGCATCAGCTTTCTTTTGCCCATACCATAGTGAAGTAGCCTTTCCCAGAGCTTCTCATTCCACCTCAAATACTGTATTCTGTGAGCAATCTTTCCCTCTAGAGAGGAAAACTACTGGTACTGCTCAGCATGTTGGGATGCATGCCAAGTGCTTGGTAGCTGTGGGCCTTTGGTGTTAGGTGCTTACACCTGCATAGTCTTGTGATAATTTATTCTGAGAAAGGAGCAAGAGTAAAACCCTGGTCTAACTGAAGTTAAAGGAATTTTTTCTGTAAGTTAATTTACTTACATTTGGATCTCCCGGTCACAAAATGGAGTTAGAGAAATGAAAGGGTGGAAGTGTGACTGACACATCTTGCTGAACAGTGCACGTAAATGAGTCTGACTGAAACACAGAAGTGGTTCCACAAGCAGCATTCCCTGACACGTCTGAGCTCAAACCTGACCTTCAGAATATGGGATTGGAAAACAAGAAGTAAGAAACTATATAATTCATAGTGCCCTAAAGAAGAGTAAGAATAAAAGCCCCAAGTTTCCCACAGTAGGTAGGAAAGAGGGGAAGTAAAACCTGTGCTTCCTTTTACCCCTAGCTCTACCAGTGCCTTTGCATTGTCTTTTCTGCATGTAGGAACTGCATGTGTAACTGGGAAGTAGTAATTTTCTAAATTTTCTAGGGCATGCCTTTTCAGCAGCTGTTAGGACATCTGGATAGAAATCCATCTGGTACTTAGAATAGCAAACACCACCATAAATTTTCAGAGTCCCCTTCTTTTGCACAGTTACATGAACATGAAACAACAGTGGGGCTCAGAAGTAAGTTTTACTTCCAGAATGGGAGGTGGGGAGGTATGAAAAGAAGAAAGGTTTTTCAACATGGAGCTTCAGAAAAAGTCCTGACTCCCTTCAAAATTCTCAGGGACAAACTTTTGACTCCCCAAAGATGGCAGCATCTCCAAAGAACTGTAGAGAGCTTGAGTTCATGCCATGCCATGCCATGCCATGCCATGCCATGCCATCCTGTCCCTTCCTGGGGATTTTTCCATTAGGGTTTGCACAGAGCCCACAGGATTAGGAAAGCACCAGCTCTGAGTCTTTCAAGTTCTGGTTCTGTTTTCAGTAGTTATATATATTGTGCTCTGTGTTGAATTAAAACTACAATAAAAATCCTCTCACTTGTTACTGTATTTGTGTAACACTCAAATTAGATGGGAAGAGTTATTTGAGAGAAACTAATCCAATGCACATCCAAAACCACATCAGGTTTTAATATAGCAGCTATCTACTAACACACTGCATGGTCAAGTGGGGAAATTCAGCCAGGTCTGTGTTGCTCACTGTCAAAGACAGGCAGAAATGGTGCTTCTGACATCAATCCCCCGCTGCTGAGCACAACAACAAGAACTCAGGAAAAAAAGTGTGAAAATCTTCTTGGTATGATGATAGCTTAACATGATTTTGTGCTTCAAACAATCATTTGCTGTCTTTACATTCCCAATGGAAATTCCTGGCACCTGAGAAGTGAAATGTTGGGAGGTTGCTGGGCTACACAAGAGCTACACGTGTGTTACTAGAAAAAGGAGGATCCTGTTTCAATTTGCTGACCTGTGAAAGAGCTATGGGTAGAAGATATGAAGAGGAGTTTTTAGGCCTCTTGAAATATTTTAGCCCTTCATTTTCTGTGTATGTGTAGCCTGGCCTATATAATTTGATGATTTGCAGACTACCATGTCACTGGTTGCTCCAAGAGATGCTCCTAACACAGGATCTGTTAATCAATTTTAAGCTGAAAAAAGGATTTGCTACATTTTTCCCAAGACCAGTGTGGATTACCTTGTGTACACACAAAGGATTTGCACTGCACTCACAGAAGTCAGGTATGCAGAGTTAAAATTTTATCCTTCATATTTATAATATCTATTACAACAGTTTTTGATGTTTCAATTGGGTACTAAATTACCTTTCATCTTTCATAAGGAAGTGGAATAGCAAATCTAGCCCAACCCTAGAGGCATGGATATGTGAGTTGCAAGGAAAAACAACCTCGAAAGGGGATTCTTCCATGAAGATTGCTGCCCATTGGGCCAAAGGGCATGGCACTGGGTGGGTCCATTGCATCCCCTACCATGCACAAGCCTATGGGAAAGTGGAATGATATGATGGACTGTTAAAGACTACACTGAGAGCTATGGGTGTGGGGAAATTTAAACATTGGGGTACAAATTAAGGGAAAGCCATCTGCTCAGTCATCACTAGGGGATCTGCCAGTTGAGCTGGCCATGCCAAATCCAATTTATTACATACTAAAGAAAGGCATAAAGGCCCTATAGTACACATAAAAATATGCTGGGGAGGACAGGCTGGGTTATTCCTGTCAAGCAAAGGCAAGCCCATCCATGGGATTGTTTTTTCTCAGGGACTCAGAGACACATCATGGGTGATGCAGGACAATGAGGAAGTCTAATATGTTCCTCCAGAGGATTTGATTCTGGGCGAGAATAGCCAATGATTTGAACTGAATGATGCTAATTCTATATAATACTATATGTAATCCCTACTATGGTTGCTATATGCAGTATCAACAGCATTACAGTAACAATTGCCCAGATTAATGAAGAATGAAATGTGAAGAAACTCTGGCAATAATAGAACCAGATAAGCACAGTGGCAATGGAACCAGAACTGGCTTTGGTGTACAACGATCCAACACCACAGACCGTTTCTCCTGCCCTCTGGAGTGCTATGACACATGGATCCCAAAATCATTGACTAAATAAACTCAACAGAAATTTTAAACAGATGGCCCATAGACAAAGGGATATCCAAAGACAGGAAAGGATGCATTGGAAAGTGTGGGGCCTGGGCATGACATAAATGGTATAGAATAAGGGATGGGTGCTTTGCTAGTTTCAGTTCAGATAGAGTAAACTTTCTTCCTAGTAGCTGCTATAGTGCTGTGTTTGGGATTTAGGAGAATAATGTTGACACAGTAAGGATTTAGTTGTTGCTAAGCAGTGTTTACACTAAGTCAAACACTTTTCAGCTTCCTGCACCACTCCACCAGTGAGTGGGCTGGGAGGCATAAGAAGCTGAGAGAAGACACAGCCAGGACAGCTGACCCAACTGGCCAAAGGGATACTCCATACCACAGAACACCTTGCCCAGTAAATAAACCAGGGGAAGTTGGCTGGGAGGAGTCACTCACTGCTTGGGAACTGGCTGGACAGCGATCAGCAGGTGGTGAGCAACTGCACTCTGCATCACTCATCTTTATCTCAGATCACGGATTTCACTTATTTTCCCCAATGCTTTCCCCCACCCCACTGGGGTTGGGAGGTGAGTGGGTAAATACAGTTTAGTGGGGGGCATGTTCTGAGTCCCACATAGCTGGTTGCTACAAGGATGCTGCTTCTAACACAGGATCTGTTAATCCGGTTTTGAGTTCAGCTACTTTAAACAACTGACTGTTTTAACCTACAAAACATTTGCTACTTTTTCCAAGAGCAATGTGGACTGCCTTGTGTACACACACTGGATTTGCACTGCACTCACAGAAGTCAAGTATATGATTTAAAAAAAAAACAAACCAACCTTTATATTTACATAATATTAACAGTTTTTTGATGTTTGAATTGGTACTAAATTACCTTTCATTAACAAGCTGCTCACTGCAAGCAGTAAAGAACAGAAATCCTAATTGCAGTGGGAAGTTACAGATGATTTGGGGAAAGTCCATAAAGTTTAGAACTGAAACTGAACTGCAAAAATTAGGAACATACATGAACTGAGCTTTGGTTCCACCAGAAGATTGATAAAGACTGAGGGGTGTTTGCATTGGCAAGGATTTCTGTGGACTGGTACATTTGTAAAGTTGGATCAGAACTTCAGTAAATTACTGACATATATAAATAGATACACATAGATATATACATATTCTATCTAAACAGTAACATCTCCAATCTGAGCAAGCCTTTTGGCAGATCAACACTGGGAGGGTTTTGTTTTTAGAAAGAGAGAATTAAAACAAGGGCTGCCCAGGACTACATTCTGCCCTGAAGCTCTGACTGAATTTATTTCTCATGTTATGCAGTTTATCAGGATCTTATCCATGGAATAGTTTGCTAAATTAACAGTTCAAGCAGAATAGATTGCATTATAAGTTATGGGTCAAGGGAAAATTAATTCCAAAGTTTTAAACTCCCAAGCCCAAATCCTGCACTTACATTACTGTGGATTTACGCCAGTGTAAATGAGAGAAGAATTTGGCCCCTGACCTTCTCCAAGCAGGTCATTATAGTTGAAATAGTAACTGATCTTACAAAAACATTTTTGCTGTGAGGTATTTATTTCTGTATAAAGGTTTATGGAACATCATATTCTTTGCCCTTTAAGACTGATACTCACATATGTAAACACCACTGGGCCATAGCTTAATCCAGCCTCTCTAAATCTGGCTAAAACAATGGAAATATCTTCTGAAACCATTGTGGGTTATATCCAATATAGTTAAAAACATCTGACTGCAACCGCAAATATGCTGGTATTTGGTTGTGCTATAAAAACATTTTTATGTCAAATACAACTGGGACTAATACAGTAAACTACAAGTATGGTTAACCCTTGGAATGAACCACATTTAGACTCTTGAAAGTTAAGGTAGTCTGCACTGATTCCATTTTCTTAAGAAGAGCATAAAATGAATGTAGGGTAGAAAAACCTAATTACTAGTATTAATAGAGTAATTGGCACTTCTATAGCACCTTCCATGCTATACTATAAACATACCAGCAATTTGATGAACTCCTGCAGCTACTTGCTCTCCTGAGTATTCAAGATAAAACTGAGCCCAAATACTGTTTGTTAAGTGAATAAACCTGTGCCCCCTTTCCCCTCCACACCTACATGTGCTCACACAGAGAAGGTATCCTTCCCAGTGCTCACCAAACTTGGTGTTACCAGAGGGTTCTAATCAGTGCTTAGAAAAGCACCAACAAGGAGAAGAGGGGAAAGCTGAGTTAGGTGGGGCTGCAAGGGAGTGGTTAGCTGGCACAGAATGGTATTACACAGAAAGGCAGGTTGGACACTTGGTTACTACAAAAAAAACCAAAACCCAAAGCATTTAAATAGAAGCAATTGAGAATTTTTGCTGAGACAAACGTTTTCCAAGTAAGTGGTGTTCCAGGACAAGACAGAATAGTACTGAGTACAGTGCAGGGCCTTGGATTGCTGCCTGGGCTCTTGGGACAGAGCTGCTCAGTCTACCATCTGTTCAATACACAAATAATGGAAATGTTTGTGGTGCACTTGTAAAATGTATTTGTAAAGTAATGTATATCTTTAAATAAAACTGGTATCTGAAAGGTAAACTCATATGATGTGTAATGTAAAATAACAGGAGATGCTCAGGAACCCACGTACCATTAACTAAATGGGCTCAAGAACTGCAAATTCTACATCTCATGAAAAACCTTTTGGACAGAGGCTGCGGACAAGTCTTGCTGTGGTGATGAAGAAGACACTACCCCAAACTTCGCCCTTCAGTGACGCTGCTGGACTTAAGGCAAAATAGGCAGAAGGGAGCACTGTGCCACTCCAGGGACATTTGCCTGTCAGTACAGGCACCACGGCTCAAAGCCCTGATGTTTCTTCAGGGAAGATTCTCAAATACTTGATTAAGCATGGCTTCCACCCTTGCACCATGCCACTGCTTTGGAAATCTACATTTGTTCTGTATTATATTAATAAAATATTTATCACGTATAAGATGTTTGTTCCATTCTCTGTGCTATTTCTTATTCTCCTCTACACAACATCTGGGAAATGAATGGAAGCTTTAGTGTACAGGGACTCCTCATCTTTTCCCTGAGTGGTAACAGCTATTTCAGTGCAAGCCTTGTATGGGGAAAGGTTTCCCTCATCACTTCTCATTTACTGACACTGAAGTTCATCTGCCGTTCAGTGTCATGCTCACAACTAATTTTAAATGCCATTAGCTAAAACAATCTTGGATCACTAGCAAATACTGTCATCTCACTGTTGTGCAGATCATTCATGAATATGTTGAACAGGTCAAGCTCCAGGCCAGACCCCTGTGGGAATACATCACTACCTTCTTAGCCATTTACTCACAGCCATTTTCAAATCTGTGGGGGATCCATGAGACTGTTCTGAGAGGGTTTCAGAGTCCTTTAGCAGGGAACTTGTCAAGCTCCTCTAGCAATCCATACCCAGCATTTCAAATGTGAGGTCACCTTGTCCATGTGAGTGGTGGCTTCTGTATGTCCAAAAATTACACTATTCCCTGACTGGGAAGTCATTAAAATATTGTTTCCTACTATAATATAAATGTCAGTTTAACACTTCTAAAATAAATAAACAGGGCTGCTATGGATTTCAGCAGTAGTTATTTTACAGTTATGAGTAGAAACAGTGCAACTAAGATAACCTTCTCCAGCTGCTGGATAATCCAAACCTGCCTAAGCTTCCTTGACCTTCACTAGGAAGTCATTGTCAACTTACTTCAATTAATTTACAAATATTAGTGCCATCTGTTTTTGTAGGAAGCAGCCAGTGGTTTTTATTTGTACATTCACTGCAAATCTCTTTATCCTCACAGTCTAATTACTTGCATAATTTTAATAATGCCATATGTATGTGGCTGAATACACTAAATACTTACAGCAGGTCATCCAAGCAGGTACCCAAGCAGGTTCCTCACTTGACTGCTATCCCCATCCAGCCACACACCAAGTCTCACTGACTTTCTCATACATCTGCTGTGAAGACTGTGATAACATCCAAACTTGGACATGATCCTACTCTATTCAATTCAAGGGTAGTGTTTTCAGCAGCACTATAGAAGTATAAATGTAGTACTATGAAGTTTCACAGTCAGCTGCTCAGCTACAACTCTGAGCACGTTTCAGAGTTAAGCCAACATCTTAACAGTCATGCAATGAACCTGTATGCTAATAATTCAAATTGCCATATCTGAAAAGATTAAAAACAAACACAGTTAATTGCTACCTAGCTTAGCTCCACATTCAGCCTTTTCCTTCCACAACATTGTGATCACACGGTGAGCACTGAGCTCCTGTCTTAGATTGATGGTCAATATCCACCACAGCAAGATAACAAATAACATCCCTTAATGTACTTCATCATTAAGCATCCTTTTAAAATGAGCTACCAGCATTGTTACTTTCCAACTCTGATAACAGATTGGTTGATCCTTATTTTCCAGATAGATAAAGTGTAACAGACCCAATGAAAAATGTTGTTATCAGTTCACATTTTGGTTTATCAATAACTTCAACCGCACTTTATTAGTCAAGAATATGAACCTCTGGTTTAATACACAATATTGAAGAGCCAAGTTATCCTCTACAAAATGAACAACAAAGTTTTAGTAACTTATTACAGTGATTCATTTACTTGCTTCATGTTTTGATTTGAGTCTAAACTTAGATTTATATATTCCAGGACAGAAAAGCTTTGTGAATTAGGTAAGAAAGCATAATGTGTATTTTACTTTTGGATATTAATGAAATAGAGAAGCAGCCTTAATCATGTAATGCCTCTGATCTTCATAATTGAGACCATCCCATTTGTACTGTATCTCATATGTCACTGATGAAAGAAAATGTGTAGGAGTAAATGTGTGGGAGGTGAATTTATTTGTTTTTCAGAGCTACAACAGCAGCTGGTCAGCAGGTTCAGTCCAGTCTTCTCTAATCAAAGTAGCTCAGGACCAGTCAGATTGAGATCTTTTATTGGGAGAGGTTTGGGAGGAAATGCAAATTGTTATTCAAAAGCAGACAGCTGGAGGGCAGGAAAAGTGGGAAGCAGCCACGAACCTTTAATATCTACTTGCTAATCTGATTAGTTAACCAATGAGAAAAGAGTGGGATATGTTGTGTCTCTTACTCTTTACCTACATATATTTTAGTAGAGTAATTATACACACTTGACTGTACCTATACATGTTTTAAGAAAGGGACAAATTACACCAAAATAAAATTCTTGCCATGTTCTGATGAGAAGTCTTCCCCCTTTCTGCTCCTCCTCCTTCCCTTGAATGGACACTGCCAGCACTTGGTGCAGAGCAACAGCTGAGAGGCGGACGAAGAAAGTGCAAAACGACCTCAGTGCAACAGCAGTCAAGCACTCAGACACGGGAGTGACCCCCACAATAAATACCCTTCTGGCTTCCAGAGAAGAAATTAGGAGGATGAGCTAGCACAGCTGAGCTCATGCACATGGAGGACAACACCACATATCTCTGCAGGAATGGAAAGAGCATAGCAAAAGCCCTTTCTGCACTCATCTGATTGCCAAGTGCCTTAGTTGCGTGGGGGCACATTTGGTTTTTCCCAGGCAGAGGGTAAGAAGCCCACAGCCTTCTGCTGCACCTGAAGAGAACTTAAACGCAGACTGTAATTTTCAAAGCTGAAGGTAATTTGTCCTGTATTTTCTCTAGGTTGCCTTCTTTGAGAACATGTACAGAAAATAAACTGCACAGTGGAGGAATACCTTTCATGCCTTCCATACTGGAGCACACAAAGGCCCCAAAGATTTTATTAATTCAATTCATCCGCACTCTCAAACCTTTAGGCAGTGGGGAGTAAGCTATTTATCTTTTGGTTTCTTGTAAGGAATTCACACTAGACTCACTGCTAAATCATTTTCCCTGTACTACTAGTACAGGAAATTAACTATAAATGAACTATAAAAACAAATAATTCTGCTGCAATTTTCCACTGATATTACTTTACAGTTTTAGTACGTTTAGGAAAAGCAGCATAGATTCAAAAAAAGTTACAACTTATTTATATACTGATCCTTAAATTATGCCCTTTCCTCTTTTAACACGCCCTACATATAAGATATTTTTTGCTTATCCTGCAGAGGTATACTGAAGCTGGAACCATCCTTACGACTACAGCATCATAGCATGGTTTCACAGTGGACACTGAAGATAATTTCATTCTGAGACTACTATTTACTGAAATCTGTGGGGGAGGAGATAAAAGTTTCTTGTATTCTTTACTATAAAGCAAACAACTTCTGATGTTTATATAAATGGTGATATTGAGATACTCTGTGCTTTTTCAGTAGTTACTGATTTTTTTCATAATTTCCTCCCTGTGCAAACACTACTGCATTTCTTTAGAAAGATTAAGCACCAAGGATTTATGCCTTCATTAAGGTCCATGTTTTGAAGAAATAAGAGATGGTGTGATTTAAAGACGGACTATGCAGTTTGTTCTGAAAATGTTTTTTAAGCAACACACAGGGGTAATTGTGGAGAAGCTCTGCAGTTTTGGGGGGATTTACTCCATGCTGTTTGAAACTCCCGTAATAAAGTCTTACACTAACAGATTGTCAAATTATTTGAGATAGAAAATCTGCTGAGAGATATTTATTGAAATGTGGTAACTAAGAGTATGTATTCTGCAAGTTAGGGGGTTTTAATACATATTTACAGGGCAAACAAATTAGAAGTTACAATGCTCTGAGCTAAACACAAACAGCAAAACTTCAATTTTCCCCAACTGTAATGTGTTTATTTTAAGAAATATAAATCCTTTAGCAAATCAATGATGTGCATGAACATCACAGCTGGGTTCTGAAGCACTTAGTGGGAGCTGGAGTGGGCAGCAAACTGAGTGTCTGACTTGATGGCAAGGGCAAGTCTCCTGTGCTGCAAAAAGCAGGCAGTAAACATCTTGTTCTTTGCACTTTACAGCAGAAGAGCCACGTGGAAATGAGGTTTTCCACCACTACAGATTTCAGGCCACAGTCATACCCATCTATTTTTATGCTCTTTACTATTTAAATAGCTAGGGCCAAAATCTATAGTAAGGAACTGGAGCTGAAGTCATTGAGTCTTTGTAGGCTGAGTGGGAGTAGAGTGTGCTCCTGTTGTAGCAGTAGAGTGGTAGGTGTTAGAAGTGAAGAAACCAATTTTCTTTTGTCATGAAAAACATGTAAATCTACAAATTGAAATCTCAATTCAAGAGAAGTTTTCTGTGAGAAATCTCTAACCAGCTGTTTCTGTGTAAAGTCCCAGCTTCACTGAATTCAGTGGATAAAACATCAGTTCCTTCACTAGAATTTCTTCCAAATTAACATTTCTGTATACAAAATATTTAAACCAACTCTTTCCTTCCCCATCCCCACCCCCCTTTTTTATTTTTATTTCCCCCTCTCCCTAGCAGGAATCATTTTTGTTGCCAGCAGCACTTTGGTCAGACCTACAAAGGAGCTGCAGACAGAAGCCATGAACAGATGTCCTCTTCAGGGCCCTGCTGTGAGTTGGAAGGGGTTACTACTCTCAGCTGCTCAGCACCATTCCATGCTCTCCTCATTAAGGATCACTCCCACTGATGTGCTCATTGAACAGTTTGTATGAACACTTCCTACATGGTGCAGCTTCAGGCTGAGCCTGTTATCTTGGTACAGACCAACGATGAGCAAAACAAATGGAGCTGACTTTTGCTTAAAACAAATGAGGGAGCTTCTGCACAAGTGGTATGAGTGGATGGAGAGGGCACCACCAGTCTTTGGCAGGGGAAATATGGCAAGTAGCTAAAGACTGGAACTTATTCTGGTGACATGGCTGGATTTGGAGAAGTCTGTCCATGGCTCAGACTAGCAGTTTGTCCAGTATGTAATGGATGCAGAGTTACCCGAACATCAGAGGGGATCTGGCTCTAAGCCATTCAACTAGAAGAGCATTTGTCCCAAAAGTGGTATCACAGACACTGAAAGATACTAGAAATTACAGGAAACAGCAACCCAAGCTGCAGTTCAATAAGAATCAAATCATGTAATCAAAGAATGTAAATTAATGACAGCATAACTTCCCTACAAAAAACACGTTCTTGTAAATTCCTGAGCATCAGCATCCTCTGACTACTTTACAACTGTTGCTTGTATTTTGGCCTGTGAAATCTGCCTGATGTGCTGGAACCCAACTGCCCTCACCAGACAAGCAAACATGCAAACCTCCTCGGCCACGCAATTCTTTCAGGAATTAAGAAACATTCATAGGGGTTCTCACATCTTCCTAACGACAACAAACAGTTAGTCAAGTTACCTTTGTTAAGCAAACCAATTTTCATTGCTTTCATTCAAAGGGTCTTAAAATAGAATTCTTGCCTGCTTTATTTTGTCAGATGCAAAGAAAACTGAGAAACTGTATCCATTGTTCCTTAAAAGAGCTTATTAGTGAAACAAAGACCTTTTTTTCCAGTGAGTGCTGTTTGTGCAGTTACTTCATGACATTTATTTGGATTCCATCCCAGGGGAAAAAGGCCAAATTCAGTTTCAGCACTTGCCTACTACAGCATAAACAGTCATTAGTTAACAGATCTTTTTTTGGCGGTCTTTATGTAGCCTCCAACATCAAAGCACGTGATATCCATGAAATAATCAAAGCAACATATGTACACTGAAGCACTGTACGTACATTATTTTTCAGTAGCCTAGCAGTCCTCAGAAATTTGAAGAGGTTCTCCTAGGCCTTGAGCCAAAGCCCTTGGGAGCTGATGCTTTTTTTTTCCCCATTGACTTCAATAGATGCCGAGTCTGGTCGTGAGATAATCACTGCTATGTTAATGGCAAACTACTTTCCATTTTTGTATTAATTTCCTGCTCAAGGCAGATACAGGATCTAAAGCACTGCAGAACGAAATAATTTCCCCTGTTTCTACACAGGGCAGAGAAAACCTGGGTAACAGCAGCCAGATCCCCTCTTAGGGCTTAATGATTCATCCTAACCATGGCATGGAAGAGTGAAGGGATACTTCCTTTGCCACGGCCTTTCCCTTTGTGAAGGGCAGTACAAAAATCTGCAAAAATCATGGTTGCTTTTGTGCTGTGTCTACCAGAATTGGGAACAATTTATTTTTTCCTCTAATGCCAAGCTGCTGACTGTCATTTCTCCTTTAGGTGCAAGTTTTTAGGGAAATGCTGGCTATCACATACCTGGCTTCGCCTCCCATTTTTCTACATCCTGCCACACTACTGGCAGTGCCTATACTTTCAGGTCTTGTGTAACACCACAGTTTTTCTTCAATTCCTTAAAAGAAAAAACAAAATCCAAACAAAACTAACAAAAGTAATATATTTGCCAACCCCTCCTAACATGAACAAGTGACATTATATGACATGAGTTGGGGGGATAACCTTTTCCTGCTCTTAGCAGCAGGGAGTCCTTCTGCACTTGTTCTGCATTTGGTCTTGGGCACTACTGAGATCTGGCTTTTGAACAACAGAGAGGTGCATCTATAAAGCAGCAGGCCAGCAGGTCAAGGGAGGTGATCCTGGTCTGCTCTGCCCTTGTGAGACCCCACCTGCAGCACTGCATCCAGCTCTGGGGTCACAACATGGGAAGGACATGGACCTGTTGGAATGAGTCCACTGCAGGTCCACTAAGATGATCAGAGGGATGGAGAACCTCTCCTGTGACAAAAGGCTGAGAGAGCTGGAGTTGTTCAGCCTGGAGGAGAAAAGGCTTTGGGAAGATCTAATTGTGGCCTTCCAGTACCTGAAGGGAGCCTACAGGAAAGTCCCTATGGAGAGGGACTACTTTTAAGGACATGTAGTGACAAGACAAGGGAGAATAGCTTCAAACTGAAAAAGCAGGTTTAGATCAGATATTAGGGAGAAACTGTTTACACAGGTTGCCCAGAGAAGCTGTGGATGCCCCATCCCTGGCAGTATTCAAGGCCAGGCTGGATGTGGCTCTGAGCAGCCTGGTCTAGTGCAAGATGTCCCTGCTCATGGCAGGGGGCTGGAACTGGATGATTTTTAAGGTTCCTTCCAACCCTGGCCATTCTATAATTCCATGATTCCAGGAAAAGGTCACTGTCAGAAATGGCTGTGAATACACAGCCCGGTTTGATTAAATGAAATCAATTTTCATGAGAGAAATTTGCAATGTGTACTGACAAAGAGGCACAGCAGACAAGTTTTGTTGAAGCTGAAAGAGGTGTTGGAGACGGCCTGGGAGGAACACAGATACTTTTGGAGAGTGAAACCTAAAACTAATAAGAAGAGTCTGTGAGTACTTTATGGTTAGCTGAGTAAAAACAGAATTCTGAAACAGAGTGTGAGAGAGCAGGAGAGTTAGTGCATGGGTAAAGGACTGCAGCAGGGTTTAAATTTTACATGAAGCAACTGATGGAATAAAGACAGTATTCAAAAATACATAAAATCCTTGAAGGTCAAAGAGCAAAACATAATTAATTTTAAAATAAAATAAACTTGAGACATACTTGAAGGCTGAAAATAAAATGAATTTAGTGGAACTATTAAAGGCAAGGTCCAAATCCCATTGAAGTTGGTGGAAAGACAGTCACTGCCTCCTGCAGGGTTGAAGCAGGACCAAAAGGAACAACAGAGAAATTTCCAATGACTGAAAAAGTATCAAGAAAATCTCAGTGGTTTCTTCACATCTGTGTTTGATAACAAAGAACATTGGTGACATTCATGAAGGATGTGTTTCTGGATACTAATGAGGACAAAGTGAAATAATCTGTGAAGTAACCAAGTATAGGAACAAAATAAAGACAGATAAGTACTAATGGATTACACCCACAAATGAAGTGCAGCATTTTTTGAGTTTATCAGTGCACTGTATAATTTTTCCTGCCATATTGAGGAAAGTCTTAGAAATTGGTACTTCGGAGTATTTCTGAGTACACGGGGTACCAAACAATTGAATTTCAGTTGCTAAAATCAAATAGAAGGCTAATATTTAAAATTATTTTATCTTTTTAAAGGACTTTTATGTATTTTAGCCAAATATTGGCTAAATGTCAATGGCTAAGTGAACTTGACATTTTGGCTATTTCTTCTAGAAACACTCCCTTCACAAAAAACAAGCCATGACATTATTTGCAATGAGACACAGAGTATTTGGACTGAAGGTCTGGACTGTCTCCTCTTTCTGGTTACTTTTATAAACAAAAAAAAGAAGCCATACCAACAATAAGCAAAGTAAAATAATTCTGAAAATGAAATGCCATGTGCATTGGACATAGACCACACTCAATGGATTTCAATATGTCCGTATGAGCTTAGGCATGTCTGAGCAAAATACTTGATATCTTTGTATATGAACATGCCCACTGGCAATCCATGGTTCATTGTCTCAACATATCCTTAGGAACTGCAACGAATTGGAGAAGTATAATTTCCTAGGCTATCACCTTAATCATTCTTTCTTGTATGCTCGGTTGTTCCTTTTTCCCACAGGACACTGTCACTGCTGAATTCAGAAGTCTGGACTGGTGAAGACCTGGGGGTTAACTGCACGTTGCTAAGGGTGTTTTGTACACTGCTTTGCTGTTAATTGTTTTATACCTGCCATGCCTGTTCCAGCTGGAGAAGTTGGGAAAGACAAGACAGACACCAGACAAGATGCGTAGGTACTGCAGTGGAAGAAATAAAGTGGCATTTGCAAAGTTAGATGCTAAGGCTATTTAGGAGAAAACCTTCAGTACGTTCTTCCTTTGGTAAAGCAGGTAAAACCAGACCATGCAGAGATTTAAACATGCAGAGCTACTCCACAAGCCCAAACTGGCTGCAATTCTTCCATCAGTCAGTCTCTGTGAAATCTGCTATAATCTCATGACCCAGCTGTGAACTGTTCCCTTAAAAAGCAATTCCTCTGGGTATTGGGTTTCTGATTATCCAAGAGAGCCAGATGCAAACAGAAGACCTGCAACACATTTCAGGTGCTATTGAAATGCAAATACATATAAGGTATATTCTTTCTACCTCTCCCAGAGACACATATTTCAAGAAGTTTCATTTGCAATGCAAATTTATTATGGGAAAATATTGTGCCTTACAGTTAGAAAGAGGTAACTTACTCTTAAAAGTCTCCAGACTTTATCCTGATTTCTGCCCTCTAAGAACCAGGAAGACTTTAGACCTCTGCGGTTACACAGATAGGATTGCAAAAATGCCCTGCAGTACAAGCTCCTACACTTCAGTCTGAGCTGCTTTAGATGTCCAAAATGATGTAGCCTCTGGCTCTCCATCATTTCCTCTGGGAGACAACTTCTATTATGTCAGAGCTTTTCTCCCTGCTCGGTAATACATAGCCCCTACTGATATAGAATGATATAAACCACAACAGATGGCTGGCAGAGCATTGTGGTAAGTTAATAGCAACTCTTGTGGGCATTTAGAAGCTTGAAAAACCTTGGAAGAATCCTCTAGTGTGGATTGTAACTAAAAGAAAAGGGAACCACAGAGATAACATTAGAGATATTTTTGTCCTACTTGAAATGTAGGACCTGTCATTGGTACCAAAAAACTAAGAAAGATTTTATTAATAAACCGAGAGTCATGGAAAACCTCTCCCTACACATAAACTTCTGGCTTGGTTTCACAAAAAACTAACAAAACCAAAACCAGCCTCTCTCCCTACAACATTTTGTATATGCTGCTCTTTCAAGGAAAGGCAGATAGCAGGGGATGGTATTTCATGGTGTCACATGTCACATCTGCAAATTCCTGAGGGAACTTCCCAGTTTGGGATTCCAAGAGGGAGTACCAGCCTAGTGGCCATTAGCAACTAGCTGACTGTGCAGATTTGGCAGGTGCCAGGTACAGGTGTGGGGCTGGATGCCTGACTAAAGAGGAAACTCATTCAATTTGACCCTGAGACAAAAGCTTCCAACTCATTTGCTCTATAGAGGTGAAGTTCAGTGTCTCTGAAATCCTCCTCTTGAACTCTGACGTTAACCTCTGAAAGGTATTTAAGTGTTCCACTCCCACTGACTACAACAGCATTTAAATGTCTCTCAGTACCTCCCTGACATGAATGACAGCTACTTGCTTGAAAAATATAAAACTCAATACCAAGCACCATTTATGCCTTTCTGTCTTCCCAGCCATTCCAAAATCCTGATCTTTCAATTTTTCAGAGCACAGCTACCAAAAATCAAGTGCAGCTTTTGCAAATGCCTTCCCCTTTGCCGCTCACGTTCCCTGGCTGTGAACGAGGACAATGATGTATGATGTGCCTTGGCTGACGATGCCCCAGCTCTGCCAACACCCGCCACTGCCCTGGCTGAGCCTGCTGCAGGGAATGCTACAGGATTTTCTTACATAGAAAACAAACAGTGCCCCCGAGCTGTGCCCCGATCCCCAGCAGCGATGCTGGCGAAACTCGTAACGCCAGAGCTCAAGTGATGGGAGCTCAAGGCTGAGTTTCTGTCATAACTTGCATTGTATAGCAGGGTCTGGAGAGCTGCTGGCTTCTGAGCAGGAGGGTATTACACAGAATTCTACAGCTTAAGGGCCAGGGGACGACGACTTCTGTGAGATTTTAATGAACAGACATTATGGCTCAGACTATAAATAAGTCACTTAGAGGACTGGTATGTACACACACTCCTGTGTAACATTCCTGTTGATTTTATTTCCTGCAATTATGGCCTCTGGGTGAAATGACAGCTCCCAGTAATAGGGTGGGGACTGGGTTGGCCAAGCATCCTCTTCAAGGTGGCAGCTCTCCTCTATGCAGGCTTGGCATACAAAAAGGGATGGGCTAAACTCAGGCACATGGAAGTTTAAAAAAACCTAAACCACTTCAATACTTCAGTACTTTCAAAATTTCACAGGGTTTATAAAAGGAAATATGAAATGCTTGTCTATATTTAGGTCACTTATACAGGGCTGCATTTACATAGTAAATCTATCACCTCTCTTTTTCCACCCCCAGTCCTCTCCATTCAAGCCAGAGGCCTTTCATTTTTTCCTTCACAGACTTAAAAGCCCTGGTTTGGTGTCTGGCATAATCTTCTGGCACTTCATCCTACCTTAAAGTTTTAGTAGGGGAAGCTAAAAGGATTTCCAGGTAAAAAAGCAAGAAAGTTCCCTTCTATAAAAATCACCTTTTAAATTCAAATTTTCAGAAAAGCAGCAAAACTTGTATCACAGGGGTTTAGATCCCAGGTCCACACCAAAGGCTGGAGGACCACTGGGTCTGAACCTTCTCCTTGGAACCTTTTCTTTCCCAAGTTACCAGCTGGGCTAGAAGAATGTTCCAGAGATGAGGGGGTAAAGCTGGTGTAGCTGTATACTTTGATAGAGATTTCCTCCTTTTTTTTGTTTGCTGAACCCAAAAATCTAGGTCATGGAGAAATACCAAAACCAAATAGCAAAGTGAGTTGGCAAAGGAATCTAGAAATGACCACTCCAGGGAAAAAAAGATGTGACTTTAACACACTTACCAGTTGGTTTTATGATTTTCTTGTTCCTTGGGACACCAAGGTACACACAAAATACTTGTTTTGGGAGAGATTTGAAATACTGATGGATCAGTAAATACATAGCACTTGATATAAAGTATGTTTCCAAGATATGCCTGAATTTTTATATGCTCAGGTTTGAGATCTATTTTAAGCAGTTGAATTAAACAGGAGTTTTGCTAGTGACATCTGACTAACTAGGGCTTGACCATAGCTTGGTCACATATTATTAAAGTCCAAGTTTCTAAAATATGATTTCTTGCGCCTTTCAACATCCATGTAGCCTAAAGGAGTTTCCTTGTACTGTTACTCTATCTCTTTTTGACACTGACTTCTAATAATTTCCTGTTTTTCTAAAATTTTTGGAAAATATGTGCTGAGTATCTCTGAATCTTCCTAGAGCTCTGACTGACAAATAAGTCTACGGGGAAGTCTAAAACCAGCCAGGACACCATGAGAGTTACACACCAGCTGGAAAGTTTCTTTGTGTCTTGCTATTGTCAAATGTAGGTGCAGTGCTACAAAATATTTAGTCTCTTTCATTTTTATGTTCATCTAATAGAGGCCAGCACCAATTTACTCTTTCTAAAAATAAAACTCATTCACACACAATGAAACTATTCTTCACTATTATCATGATGTAAAATGCCTTTGCATTCAGAAACTCTGAGCTGCTGCTGAATGTAGTGGTATAATTTTAAAACTAGATTAAAAAGAATGAATGGCAGCAAGCATTTAGCTTTAGTTTTAGTAAGGAAAGTGTTGTTTTCTTGGTTGCAGACAGGCAAAATGAAGAAAAGGGAGGTTATCCTTCTAGAGAGTCAAGACATGTTTGGCACACTGCACAGCAGGGCTCTCCTATAAGAAGATAAAATAACAGTGCTAAAAGTGCAGAATAATGCACTTTTGCCCATTTTAAACAAGAAAGTGAACTTCATCAAGCTAAAATATCAGCGAATTTTTTTTCAATCATATGCAAAAATCACTCAGGTAAATGAAAAATCTTTCAGAACTAAGGATGATTCTGGTCAGAGAAACTGTGAGCTGAGGCAGCCTCTCTGAATCAAACTCAGCCTCACCACCTGAAGCTAGATTTAACAGAAACACAACCTCTGCATGTGGTAGGTAGGGTCAGCCTTAGTTTCTTGAGTGGTCTCTTTGATGTTACTAATTTTATGCTGTGTTTTAGAATTCAGAATAAAATGGTGGCCAGTTGGCTCTTTGATGAGGTATTATTCATAAGCAAATGGGGAGGTTACTGTGAGGACGTGCTGCGTGTGGCTGAGGTTAAACACACCAAAACAACTCTTCTGGTTTCTAATTTCAGCAACACAGCAACTACTTCTCTCTGACCTACCTGGAAACCAAACAGGAGGGTTCATCCCTCCCTTTTATTGACCAGACAAGTTCAGTCACACATTTTACTTATCCTATCATCACCACCTAATTGCTTACAAATCTTCAAAATTAGCCTGATACACTGACAAACTTAATATGGAAATGTTAAAAATACTGTCTTCATCCAGACTTTATGAACCATAACCTCACTTTAGAGTCTTCACATTCCCTTAATGCAAAATCGCTTTTCAAAACAAGATTTTAGCCAATTGACTGCTGTATTTTTGAGTGCAGGACGAGCAGGAAAAATCCAAGAGGCAGGTGATCCCTCACTGGGAACCTGATCTAGGGGCTGGTAACTATACACTGCAGATAGGCAGAATGCCAAAGAAACTACAGGCTCTGCAATTCACTTATTCCACAGCCCTGAAAAATCACATTTTCTAAGGGAGGTAAGACTGTGAAAGCTAGTGGCTAGTATGGAAGGCAAAGAGAGCAGAAATCAAAGAACCAAAGCACACCCTTGGGTGAGAAGATCACAACAAGCCCTATCTGTTCACTGGGCCTTACTCATTCATTGGTGACATCTGGGTCAATGTCAACCCTTACTTCCTGTGGTCTTTGCTCTTGCTGTTATGACAAATCCCAAGCCCATTATTGTGAATGGTTTTGCGAATGACAGACACCCGTGGGCAATGCACTCACAAAAATCTATACTTGTTTTTGAGAATGGTTTTTGAGAATGCACTGCCCACAAGCACATGGATAGGTTCTGGCCCACTTTGCAGCACTTGCTGCTAAACGCAGAAAACATGTAGCTTAATTCAGTTTCTAGCATGCACATTAATTGTCTTTTCCTGAAGTAAACAATGCTGATGTCAAGATATGCAAGGCTGATGTCCCAAGCTTGGAGCTTGAGAAGTACCTAGAGATACTGGAAGAACCCCTTTTTGAGTAGTCTTCCCTCAGAAAGCAGGCTGACATTTTTCAGCATTCCCACTCACAACTCTTTTCAAGTTTTAACTCTCCTACAAGCAACATCACTCCAGAAAGCAAGCAGCAGATGGACCTGACGTACCACATGGGCTCCATGATGTTGGCCCTGGAACACATGCGACCCCTTCAAACTGCAGGTATCAGCTACTGGGGCCAGAACACAGAGTTCTCTCTACTGCAACCTACCCAGGCTTGCCCAAGGTGGATGTGTGCCAGAGGCTCTCTGCTGAGTGCTAGAGAAGGGTGAATGGTGTGGCCAGCGTTTCATTTTGAAGTGGCACTTCCAATGCAAAGCACAGATCTCATCATAGCCCGTGAGCTGATGCTCAGATTCCTGTCTCTCATATACACTGCTGCTCTCAGAGGCTATTAACAAGCCAAGCCCTTTAGACTTTGGATATCCAGGCCCTAATGCACAGAATGACATTTCTTGTCTATTTTTGAGTGTATTTTCTGCCATTCTGTGACTTGTTTCCAGCCTAGCAGTACCTGTGTTAACATCCTGTTCACCCCAGAATTCACACACTACGGTGAGCTCCCTATGCTGTGGATATTGTCCAAAGGTCTTTCCATAAAAGACACTGCAGTGTGCCTCACTAGTAAAAATAGTGAACTGTCTTACCATCTGAGCAATTGCTGATGTGCATAACTGATTTTCCTGGCATCAAGTAAATTCAAGTGTTCTGGGCACAGCATCAACGTTCTGCCAATTTTCTTATACTTTGGCTTTCTTAAGGACAAAAGTAGAAGAATACAGAAACTGTTTCATGGATACTCACTTTGGATTCCGTTCTGCAGGTTCAGATGGTATTAACACAACTATTAAAACAGGAAATCCTTTCATATCTGTATTTCAGTACATGCTTTTCTTTTTGTAGCGTTATTTTCATCCCATGTCAGACAAAAGTTTACTGCAATTTTGAAATGCTGAAAATATTTTCACAAGATGTGATTAAACAGAAAAAACCTCAAACCAAACAGAAAATAAAATCCACAGCAAGATAAATAAAGCAGCATTCCTCATGGTAGACTTGGCTGTGCTGGGTTAATGATTGGATTTGATGATCTTAAAGGTCTTTTCCAGCGCTAAATGATCCTGTGGTTCTATGAAGCAAAAACCTTGTTTACCTAGACATGCAGAGCTGAAGCTTTACAAACTGAGGGAATGTCTGCATCTTTTAAAGCCTCTCTTATAAACATCCTTTTCTAATACTGTCAAAACACAAAACAGACTCCAATTTTTAAATTAACTTGTCAACGTTTGTGAGATGCTAAGCTAAAGAGAAAAATACAGAAGTTGTATGTAGCTGCATACACAGATTTTGTGTATTCATGATGTTTTCTTTTGCTCTGTTGACAACCTCAGTCCTTCACTCCTAGTAACCACAAGAGAGATACACCTGTAGCAACTCAGAGCCTGGAAATCAAGCCTTTAAAAATCAACTTCAATTAACGTGCCTCCGTGTCACCTGATGTACCTTGGAGGCGAAAAAAGTGGATATGAAAGTGTGTTTGTTTTCCTTTGCCATGCCTTGCAATAAGAAATTTCATTCAATATTTATCTAAGGATTTCAGTAGTAAGTAGAGAGTTTGTGGCAATCCAGTGAATGTTTTCACAGCGCTGTTGTTACTGCAGTTGTAAAGTTTCACTTGTGATTGAATGTTCAGGGCTGGTAAAACCCTGTGTCTCTTTACTGCTCACAGATGTGTCAGAAAAAAATTTACTAAATGCCTGTTTTTTATTACTGCTCTGCTGATCCTTTTTCTGTGGACATTCCAAAATGCAAGTTAAATCCGATGGTGAATGTATCTTCCAGATATTCACATTAAAGAGCGTAATTCATGTAACATAAAACATACTACCATAACAAAGCTGTAAGATTTAAAAACAGATTTTTTTGGAAGCAAGATCTAATTTCATCCCTCACAAATGTTCTCAATTCAATTACTGAAATAAATATATATGCATCTATATATAAATGTATGGTTTTTTATAGATTTACTTTCTAAAAATATATTCAGGTAAATGTAGCTATCTGCAAAAGGCACCCGTAAGTTCTGCCAGTTGGATGCAGATGTAGATACCTGAAGGAGCATGCTACAAACTTTATGCAGACATTGAAGACTATTTTGGCATTTTGTTCTTTTATTTAATCTGAATCATCTACGTAGAAACTCCCGGTATTTCTCAGTATCATAGCTCAATCTCAGAATGCCTTGTACACCCAGCGTAAACAATCCTTTGGTTGTACAAAGCTGCCAGGAATTCTCTGGAAGTCAAAAGGTCAAACACACACTGACTGTTCAAGGTCCTATTTTCATAAACATTGGTGACCAATGAGTACTGTGAATTTCTTTTCCTCTTTCAGGCTGACAGATCACCTTTTTGGATAATAAGTTTTAGAAGGCTATCAGAGGCTGCCATGCTGTCCTGAAGGATTCCAGTCTATTCCACCAGTGACACACACTGGGCCACCTATGTTGGGTTTTTAAACTCTGTTACAACTTCTGTGGCCAACTGCACAGAACAGAATACAACTGGAGACATTTTTTTTCCTGCAAAGAGATTAGGCAGGAAAGAAAGACACTTTTATGATAATTGGAGAAAAGAAATGATTAACACCTTGCAAGACCAATTAATTTAATGTACCATACTCATCTATTACAGATACAGTAGTAGAAAAATGGTTTTAACCATCAATACAAGTCCTTGGCTTCTTAATTTTTTATCAAATTGAGATGATGCAACTGCACAAAGAACTGCAACATGTTTCATCTAATTAAGTAATGCAAGACTGAAGCTAAAAAAAATACCAGTACCTCCATTCAGACTGGAAAACATGTTAGATGTACCACAGCACAATGCTACAGCTAACATCTTGATTCTATAACTTTACTCTGCTTTTGTGAATGTACAACCAGTTATTTACATTACCAAAATGGATTCTCCTGTGATGTATGACTAATAAACACTGACGCTCAAGCACCTGCAAAAGAAATGTCGCTGCTTTGTAGTCTCTGCCATGAACATTTCACCTTCTGTCGTCTGTACTGAACTCAAATTCTTCTCATCAAAGTATAAGTTACTGAGGCAAGGAGCCCACTTTAGTACTTTAAACACATGTTGTAACATCCACTCTATTTAATCTGCCTGCCTTTTCCCTCTGAAAAGGATGTTGTCATGCATGAGTATACTGTTCCTTGACCCAACTCCTGCCACAAAGCCAACCATGTCTTCCACACAAGCTTTTGCCTTTGTTGTGGTTCACTGTCTTTTAAAATCATCTTTTCAGCTGCACTGGAATTAGTCATCATCCATCATGCTGCAAACCCAAATAACAGTTTTAATGAAAACAAAGTCTAATTGTACAGATTTTGCCCAGTGTTTTATGCTGGTGCTGTAGCTAACCAGATGACAATGCAGATTCTCAGCATCTACTGAGGTGCCAGAAGGGGAGAGAACTAGCACCTCCCTCCAGCTCTCACAAAGAGATTCCATGTTGGGATTACAGGAAGAAAGTAATGCTAACTGAGGTAAACACCATTTTTATAGTGATAGCATAAGACAGAGCTGTCTTATCATATTGAGTCTCTGTGATGGAGTACCTGCTTCTTTCAGAGTGCATTTACTGTCCTACAACAAAACCAGTAGTGAAATCCATCAACTGTTATGAGATCCACCATATACAAAAAAGTACTGCAGTAGTTCAGTATTAACTGGTTTTGACACAAATTACATGTGTCATGCACCATCTGGCTTCAAAAAAAAAGCAGACAAGGCAAGGAATAAGCAGGGAGACCATTGCCTTTCGTGACTGAGTAGGATCAGAGAAAAGCAAGCTTGAGCAGCAGATATTTGCTGCAGGTAATGGTATCAGGGTATAAAAAATGGCAGCTGTCAGAGACATCCTGAACTTATTTCAAAAGGCTCAGAAACAGAAGGACCTCTGCTAATTAAATATTCTATAAAGCAAAGAAAATGTAAAGGACAAACAATAAATCACATAGTTCCTTAGAAATGATTGCGCTTTGAAAAAAAGCCCAAAAAAACCCAGTGATTTTTATGTAAAGGAAAAATATTTCAAAGTGAGTATTCTATGCAAAGCCATATGCAGAAAGTGTTTCTGTGTCATGTAAACTTCATAGAGTTCTTCTGTTCTCTGCTCTGTGCCTCTGGGACCCTGTCTGGCACCATTTGACCTCCAGGGAGCTTTAATGAAAAGCACATCAAGCCCAAGTGAGGGACTTTTTGATGTTAGCACTGCACGTCCCTAAAGAAACCAATACTTTTCAAGTGGTGTTGCACCTCCTCCAGTAAAAGCAGCTTGTCCTCAAGACAGCAGTGTCAGTGTTTGAAAATGCAGCATCTAACTCTTGTAGTTCTCACACTTGCACTGAAATGGTCACGAGTCCACTCGTGACAGTTCCCATGGAAAGGGACTGTCACTGCATTTATCTTGCAGGCAAAATAGGCACCAGTCCCAAACACAAAGTGCCACAGTGTCATCTTGGAATACAAACTCCTTTCTGAATGAGTAAAATAGACACTGTCAGGATACTGCTTCTGGGATTGGCAAGACATTACACAATGTGCACCTGGAGCAGCAGAGCTGTCCTTGGCAAAAGCAGTTCCGATGGTCAGCTCCCCCTCATCATCTTAGACAGACCAAACTCTTCAGCTGAAATATTCACCTTAATGCACCTCACCAACCAGCCCTACAGCACAAAAATTCATAAAGTCAACCTGATGGGGTGGGAGAATGAAGATGTGCCTTCCTACTGCAGTTAGATAAGGCAGCAGCTCACATGCACATGCCAGCACAGACTTAGCTGGCCTCTGGACCCATTCTAAATGGCACTTAAATAGCAGCCACAGTTGGTCAACAGAATTTTAGACTGGTCCCTCAAATGAAATTTAAGTATTTTAACAAAAATGTACTTTTACCAATATGAAATACGCATTGCAAAATGGGATTTCACTTTTTGTTTTTTCTGATGCGAAAAGTACCATACTAAAACTTCCTGGCACAAAATTCTCAAATAGCTTTAGAAAAAAAAAGTAAAAATAACTTAAAATATGAAAAATATACTCAAACATTTAAAGCCAGTGACCAGTTTCCCTCAGAGCTGAATACAAGCACCGAAATATACTGGCTTTATAGGTGCTAATGTCCTGAAGTGTAACATTGCCCAACTTGCTATTTGTGATCCTACTTCTGATCTTAGAAGCAAGGTCACGATCCTACAACCTTAAAGTTAATTGCCAGTTTTTCTACACACTTTGATGTGAGCTGAAGTAGGGCTCAAAGCAATCATGGATATACTTAAGCTCCTTTAAATCAAAGTGACTACGGGAAGGACAAGATGGCAGAAGCGGTGCCCTTGGAAACACTCTGCAAAAATGAAAATTCTCCCTTCCTGAAGCGACTTCCATTCTCTGCATATCTGGAGACTTTGTCAGCAGCTAGTAAATTAGTTGTACTTTTTCTCCCATCTTTTTCTTTTGACTCTAAGACAGCTATAAAAGATCACAGGTTGAGCTATGAAAATGTTCATGTAATATTATTCAGTGAAAAATACTGAGGATCTAAGCTCCAACTCAGTATGTATTTAACAAAACTATTTTTGATGGACAAGGAATTACCACATTTAGACAAAAAACTCCAACTCATTATCCAGACGACAGATGGGAGAAATGCCAGATTATGTACCAGCACACAGATGAGTGCTTTCATTGGAAAACTATGGAAAGACATGTCATAGTTGGCTTGGGAAGAAGTGACAGGTACTGATATAATCACATTAAATGCAGAATTTCCCATTTCATAGCTTTAATTATTATTGTTTTCAATTTTCAGTATTTCAAGCCTTTGTGGGTTGTATCTTTAGGAAGGAGCTGCTGAAGGAATAGTATTTTATTTTCAGTAAAACAGAGATTTCATTTTAAATTAAAGACTTCCAGTGTTCAAACATGAAGTTCACAATAATTTAGCTCATGGGGCTTTTCCCTCCACTGTAAACTTATGTTGATTGCATATAACCACACAACTTAATTCTACAACATTTCCATGAATTTGATGCACCTGCACCTGGCTGGGATAACCTCAAGCTCAAATACAGGCTGGGCGGAGAATGGATCAAGACAAACTCTGGAGAAAAAGACTTGGGGCTGTTTGTGGGTGAAAAGCTCCATATGACCCAGCAGTGCATGCTTCCAGTCCAGAATGCCAACTATATCCTGGGCTGTATCCAAAGAATTGCAGCCAGCAGGTCAGGGGAGGTGATTCTGCCCCTCTACTTCATTCTTCTGGGACCCCATCTGGAGCTCTGGGGTCTCAACACAAAAATGACGTGGGTCTGTTGGAGCAGGTCCAGAAGGAAGCCACTGAATTGTTCAGAGGTCTGAGGCACCTCCCCTGTGAGGACAGGCTGAGAGAGCTGGGTTTGTTCATCCTGCAGAAGAAAAGGCTCCGGGAAAACCTTACAGCACCATCCTGATGCCTAAAGCTCATCTTAGTCTAAAGCTTGCACACCCCAAAAGAGTGACTTTCTAACTTTTGTTATGGATTTTTTCAAAGTGGAACTTCACAATTATTTTCATCATGAGGGATCTGGTCCTAAGACTAAAATGTGACAAAACTTATTAATTAAATAAAGTAAGAGAAAAATCACACTTGCAGACACTTCAAAAGCACTTCCAGCTTTAATCATACCCCATTCTCATCAATCTGTACTGCCATGTGAGATTTATCAGTGACTTCCTAAATCCTAAATAACAGTTCTGATTGGTGAGTAAAGGACTGACTGGAAGGAAATCTCACGAGTCCTGTATAAATGAATGGGACGCAGGAGACTGCTGCTTTTCACCAGTCAGCACTACAAGAGGTAACTTATTGGCACATAAAGTGAAGCTGTTTAGCCCTGGTTTCATTGCAGTGACCTGATCTTTGGGAATTTGAAGTTCTTGTCCTGGCAAATTGTCTGGTCCTTATCACCAGAGATAAGAAAGTTAAAAATTTCTAGACAAACATGGATTTTTGGGCATGAAGTTAAGGTCTTCTGCTTTCACACACTAAGCAGGATTTATACACACAGAGACAAAAGGCCACAACAGTTTTGATTCCACTCTCCTTGTAAAAGCTGGAAGCTTTTTAAAAACAGTAAAGTCAGAGTTGTTTTTAAAGCTGGGAAAAAAAAAAAAGAAAGAAAACTAACTACAAATGAGGACCTTTGTTCAACAAACTACTCAAACAGAACATAAATCTATTAACAGTACTTCCAACTGAAGTGGTCAGTAATCGTTTATACTTCCACATGGCACATACTTAAGTTCCTTGATGAATGAAAGCCAAGTGTGCAACATTATATTTGAGAATAGTCTCTTTCAAACAAAATTTTTAAAAAATGAACAAATAACCTTGAAATGTACTACACCTTAAACGTTCTACACCTTAAACTTCAGTGTACTACACCTACTGGAGAAAACAACCTGCTGCAGGGAAGGTCAGTGGGGTCTGGTGGGTTAAAGCAGCCTAAGTGAACAGATGTGTAATTGTTCACTTGTGCTTCAGCCAAACTTGTAAGCAAAAGCCAAGCAATTCTGTTCTACACTGAGGTCCACTCTCTACCTTTGTTAAATTTTGCCATTCATGTGCAGTTTATTTTTTTCACGTTTCAGGGGAGTGTGTAAAGAAAAGCATGTCTCCATTAGATAAAGGGTTAAATACAGCTCTTTCTGCTCAGTTCTTGGTGCTTTTCAGAGCCAGTTCCAGAAAGGCACTGCCTTTTTCTTGAGCCTGGTTGTAGTCATATTGAGATTAATGAGTTTTACACATGAGAAGTTGGAGTGAAAACAATTTTGAAAACAGCTGACTGATTCTTAATCACAACTGCATTGCATCATCCTTAATTCCAGAGGAGTGGAATCAATGGCACAGGGTCTAGTTGGAGGCCTGTCACTAGTGGTGTCTTCCAAGGTTCAATAGTGGGTGCAGTCTTGTTTAACTTATTCATCAATGACCTGGATGAAGGGACAGCTGACTGACCTCTGGAACAGGTTGCCCAGAGATGTTGTGGATTCTCCCTCACTGGTGATATTCAAGAATTGTCTGGGCACAATCCTGTGCCATGTATTCTGGGATGGCCCTGCTTGAGCAGGGAGGTTGGACCAGGTCATTCACTTTGGTCCCTTCCAACCTTACCCATTCTGGGATTCTGTGAATACTGAGGAAAGAGCCTGGCACTTTTACTCAGCTGAATTGTTGTAAAAATACCCACAACAGTAGCTCATGGCAAGTTTGCTTTTATCTCTTTTATATCCTAGCTTCCCTTTTGCTTTTTAATTTGCACTGTATCTCACCCTCCCCTGTAGATGCTGTCTGGCTGACTACAAGTAGGCACAGGGACCCTGGCAGACATTTTGTCTGACACAGTCCAAGGGGACCAGGACAGATTCAAGGGACTCTCAACTGTATTTATTTACTTATTTATTTATTTTTCCAACCCAAACCAAATTCACACTTAGCTAGGCATATATATGCACACACACACTCTATTAGTAGAGAGCTGTTTTTTCATTTCACTAAAACTTCCTAATTTTTGAGCTTTCCTGGAATTGCATCCCTATTTACCCAATGCAGCAAACTGCTTGTTCACCAATAAATAATATCACCTCACCAACAGTGCATTTAAGGAAGCAGAAATTATTACAGGACTTAAAAGACAGACAAGAAAATCCACCTTCTACGCTCATAAACCAAAAGCCTTAAGAGGGCATTGTGTTTCTTCATTTAGTTAGCATTTGACATGTGCTTAATTGTAGAAGTTTTATAATCACCATCAAAATGTATATTTAAAATTGCAGAATGGATCAGATGTACTCTCAGATAATAAGAAAAGTTGTAACAAAGACATTAGGAGTTGTATAGTCTATTGCATGCTTCCTGTGAAATGATAACTTTTCAGTAGTTCTGCCAAAGTACAACCCTTGGGCCTGATTTCCTTAATGCTGAATATCAAAGATTTTTGAAACCTCAGACAAATTAATTGCCTTTTCTAAGAGGAATGTCAACAAAAAAAAAGAATTTTTGTCAAAAAAAAAAAAAAAAAAAAAAAGGAAAGAAAAGGAAAAAAAAAACTGTTTAGGAAAAGCTGTAACTCCCCCATCCTCTGAAGCAGAAAACTTAATTCTGATAAGACAAGAATTCTTGGGCAAAGGATGTGATTTATCCCTAGCAGTCATTTAGTCCATGCTCCCAAGCATCAAAACCCCAGGACTTTCACTTTGTGTGATATTCAGGCCTGGTGGGGGTGATGCCAAAACTGAGATCAACACAAGTGAGTGCAGGAGTCTTTCCCAGCACTGCCAATTAATCCTGTCTGAGCCCAGACAACGCAGAAAAAACCCTCCCATTCAAATGTAAACAAGAGAAAAACAAGAGAAAAAAGACGAGTGGGAAGCACCTGGAAAAAAACATTATGGCTGAGGTGGGCTTGAGAACTGCATCAGAGACCTCTGTAAGAATGTTACTGTATTCTCTTTCCTGAAGCCTTTATGCTGTATTTAATGCACTTTGTGACCAGAAATAATTCCACAGTATGAAAGAACTAAGTGGTTTTTGAAATCCTACTGTGTCAAGCAAGTTATTGAAAACAAACACTTAGAAATGCAGAATGATAATCGATCAAGGACTTTCTTTATCCAACAAAAGAATTTTATTAATCACTTATATCCTGTAAGAATTTCTTTAGGAAAAAACAGAGAACCCCAAATCTAGGCATGTCCAGATATTAAATGCAATAGGCTTTGCAAAATTAAGAAGGAAATGCTTCTTCAATTGGTGGTATTAAATTATTTCCTTGAGAAGTCTATTAAGATCCTGGATAACATCATAATAGGAAGTGACATAATGGAAGAAAAGGTCAGGCCTGTGGTGCCTGCATGTGACATGCTGTGGGACTTGTCCCCAAAGGAAGAATTTGGAGCTAAACATGGTATAATCTGGATATAGCCTGGCTATTCCCAAACATCTGTCAGCAGACGGGATGCCTCACATCCCACTTGTGATCATGTGCATTTATCCCTCCTGTTGGTCATCATTTATTCTTAACCCGGTTACTTTGCGCCGACTGCCTACAAGATGCAATAAAATACCAATATAATAATAAAGAAGCTGTTTTGTGCTTTCACTTCTCTTTACCTATGCATTCACAAACTAGAAGAAAAGATTAAGAGCCTGGATTGTGTGACTGTTCCTGCTCTCGACTGGACCTGAGCATAGTCCACAGGCTGCCTTCTAGGAATTAGTGTTATACAGTGTGTAGCTCAATACTGGCAAAACATTTCACTTTGTTACTGCCTCAAAACAGAAAAAACTGTAGCTTGTTCTAGACAAATCAAATACTTTGGGGGGAGCCTCCAAAACCAAACAAAGGCCCCAGCCTCAAAAAGATTGAGATAAAGGTTGAAGATACAAATCTCAGGAGTTCTATATTTATGTAGTTTTTATCAAGATTTTTGCCCAAGAAGAGAACAGCAACAAGAAACAGATGAAGGACAAATTATATATAAGCCAAGGCAGGGCAGAACTTCGATTTGTGGGGGACAGAGGGAAAGGTAGAAAGAGGGTACCAAGAATGATACTACAGGAAATCAACATTTTAATGCAAATTCCGCTAAATGCAGCTCAAAGGCCTTTTTTTCCTTCAGTTTGGAAAAGTCATGTCTTTCAAACATAGCAGAAGCTCTGTTCTGATAAGAAATAATAATTGCATTATATTTATTGCATATGTGAATTCAGAGCTGCTTCTCTAATGCCATTATATGTGCTTTATTGAGACAAGTTGTATCATTGCAGAACCAGAATTCCTTGCTTCTTTCCCTCCCAGGGAACTCCTCCTAGCAAGGCATTTGCAACAGAGGATCAATATAACTAATTTCATTCATTTCCCAGGGCTATTCTGACTAGAACAGTTTTGATATTTGTATAGACACTAAATTTGCAACCAGAGACATAGGTAGATACATTACGGCTGAATAAACATCACTCAAGTGCAAAGAAAAACAGGATGAATTCTAGAATTGGGCCAGAATTCCCTGCTATAAATACGTATATTAAGAGTGTGTATATCTAAGAAACTGCTGACACAGCACTGTGGAAAGCACTGCTAGAGGGCTTTCTGCTGCTGCCAACAATGTCATCATAAATCAGAAGGATTCTCAGGAGCAGCTCTGTGGTTAACCTGCGTGAGGATACTGAACAACAGCCCATTGTTGCCAGAAAATGACTCTTTGACGCTGCTTGGCACCACCTCACACACTTAGTGAACCAGACTTTATACCTATTTCTTGCTTAGCTTAAGCAGAGAACAAACAAACAAAAAAAAGTAATTAGATTCCATAAAAATCACAACAAAACAGGCACCAGTCAATATCAGGCAAACCCAGCACCCTCTCGCTGATGTTGAGCACTTGTCCAGCCCATTTGTTTAAAGACAAATATTTGAACAGCTTTGTATCAGATGTACCTTTAGAAAACCAGAAACTGAGAGAGGAAAGAGCACAAGAAATGCTTACTTCTGGAAAAGTTTCATTGCAAGAACAACCATCTATGGAGATCCCTGCAAAAATCCAGCTCACAATGGACCCTCTTGTAGCATGAGCAAAAGCAGAAAATCGCCAGGACCTCACAGAGACACCCGGCTATTGCTGCTCCCCAGTGCACACTGCAGCAGCTTTGGGTTCACCCCATCTTCTCTGCAGATGCTGTCTTGAGGGTAAAGACTTCCTCAGCTGCCTGGAAAGGGATATTAGTGCTGTGCTTCAATGTGCCTGAGATTATGTGAAATTAATTCAGGCCTCAGCCTCATGGTTTCACCAAAAACAAGGTCCAACAAATACTCCAGAAATTCTGGGGCTTTCATAGGTTTTCTACATAAACTGTCATTGCTTTGGTGACATTTCTGCTCAGGTACAGTTTTCTAATGTTTTTTTCTAATGTTTCTCAACATGAAGTTTTCTAATGTTTTAAAGTTACATACGGAAAGTGGCCAAGTTGAGACTGCTCTGTTGGGGGAGTTAATTTGCTGATACTCAAGGATGGACTTACATTGAGACAATTTGCAAACTTCCCTAAACCATGAGGAAAGATGATCAAAATCAATGGCCTAACATTGTTTTTCTTGATGGAATTTATTCTGTAAATTACTGCAAAAGAAAAGAATCAAATAGCATGCTACTGGACAGGTAACAGTGCACCAACAGACAAATGAGCAAAGCAATGAAGTGATGTGTTTCCTCATTAATTCGATGAAATCAGGAAAACGAGATTATAAAAACACACAGCACACAAAGCTTCACTACTGCATCTCTCATAATGCTGTCAAGTCTGCTGTTACTTGAACTCAATATTTCTAAGAGTCTGTTTCTTTTCTGCCTGTCATTTTTTTCTGCCTGAGAGTTCTGGAGTAATGTATGAATATGATTTACTAATTGTATAGTGACACCTTCAGCGTCAGGAAGAAAGGGAGCAAGGTGAATCCTCTGTTTGCAGGAATGGTTATTTAAGATCTTTAATCCTCAAACTCAAGGTGCATTGGTGCATTTGCTCCCAGAACAACAGTGCATCAAGATATTTTTCATAAGGCACCATACACCATGGGCATGCATGCGAACAGCCAAAGCACACAAGACTCACTGGGAAGGAAATGGAGACATGAATACCTCTCACCTCCTCTGATTTCCCGAGAGCCAGAGAACTTCATAAGGATTATCAGATTTGTAGGGATTTTTTTGCTGTTTAGCATTTTCTGAAGTTCTGTTTTGTTTTCTCAAGGGTGGTTATTTTGGCCCTCTGAGGGTTTTTATGAATTTTGCCTGCTCAACACTGTCTTGAGACAACTCACTGCTGGGATCTTAAAGACCCCAAACTGATTTCATTGTTGAAAGAGCCATTCACCCTGCAGCCTTCATGTACCTTGCCTAGTTACCTTCTGACCGAGTACAGATCTCTCTTTATATGGGAAACTTGAGACTTTATGGCCCTGTTCCAGGGGCTAAACAAAAAGAGGTTGTAAACTTTAACCAATCTGCCTCCCTACAACTAGCTAGAGAGACTAATTTTCTGAAATCAAATCCTCTTGCCTGGAAATAAAACTCATTTTTGGAACAGCTTTGGGTCTACTGACTACCATGAACCAAACCCAAGATATCCTCCTCCTCTTGCCTCTGGAAACCACGGATAACTTCAGAAAGCCTTTGACAGAAGCAGACAAAGCTGAATGCTTAGAGAAAGCATCAGTATGAGCAGTCACAGGAAATGGACAAATCTAAGGTAAAAAAGGAGAAGAGACAAAAGGGATGCAACATACTATGGTAACATTCCTATGGTAGGGAAAAGTCCTTTCCTCAGAGCTGAGAAATAAAAAATCACTGAGAAAATAGGGACGCTTTTAATCACAGCATTTTTTCAATACTGTGTTTAAGAGTAGTTGTATACTGATGCACAGAAAATAATCCAAAAAAATCCAGGCACAAAAGTTTCTCATTTGTAATACTCCAATACTACTGCGGTGGACCTTTAGGAAAAAAAAAAAAAAAAAAAAAGCCAGTAACAGTTCACTCATTCTCTTTTTTTAACTTTGTATTTAGAAACTGTTCTTCCACAGCTTCATCCCTAATAGCATAGGTAAGTGGAATTTACCAATTTCATACAATGAATATAAAATAGGAACAGAAAGGTCCCTCTTGGTTACTTTGCAGTTGAAGTTGGGTCTTCTCTTTGTACTTGAATGGAGCCCCATCCACGCTTATCCATTCCATGATATTATCATGAGGTTAATTACACCATTATGCTTAATTACAGATTGTTTGAGAGCCTTGTTGAACTCTACTCTTCCTGTTTTCATAGAGATTAGCAAGGGTAGGTTTAGCTTTTCAGGTGCTCAGTGTCCTCACTGTGAAAAGCAGCTGCCTCTTCAGCCCTGTACAGGCAAGCCGGCATCAAATTCCTTTCCAGAGCAGAGGCAGGGGCTGACATTTAGTGATGCTGAGCCCCCACAGTGTCTGCCACCACCTTTAAAAACCAGGCTGCTGGGAGATGAAGAGGGGGGGGTGGTAAAAGAACTATATCCTCCTGTCTTGCTTTTACTTCCTTGAACAGTACAAAAAATGGAAATCAACACAGAATAAACTGTGACCATTAGACAATTCTTTTAGACTATGTCAGCTATCAGAAGACATGCATGGCTTTTCAGGTGTTACATAGAAGGTTATAATTTATTTCTCACTGTCTTGAGTAGCCCAGTCACTTCACAATACTACCAGAGAACCAAAATCATGGTAGAAAAAAATCACTAAGAAAACACCTGGACAGCCTTGCCAAAAAAACCTCAAAACATTTCCCGCAATCACAAAGTTTCTTTTCCTTTTTTTTCTTTCCCCAGTAACTTTCTTTGTTCTTAAACATCTATAGCTGATGGAAGGAATATTATCAATCTAAAAACAAAGAATGTGTTTGTTGTTGTGTTTTTCTTTTGAAAAAAACCAAAAAAAATCTTATATATTCAGTGGAGCTTTTTGATTCTGTGCCCAGACACTGACATTACAAAACATAAGACAAAATTATAGGTACACATCGTGCCAAGAAAATCAACTCAGCGTGGCTTGCCCAGGCTCTTTGAAAGAAGGCATGCACACTGTGTCACTATTATGATTTAAAATAGCTGGGCCTCCAGAGCCAGCACACCACTGTAGCACAGCTCAAGGTGCCTGCAGATGCCTGTAGCAGCAAGCCAAGTGATTAGCTTCAGCACTGCCATGAAAGCACCACTTTGATTCCCGTTCAATATGTATCTCGCAGCTTCATTTGAGTACAAAACAAACCTCCGAAGAAATGAAAGGAAGCTTGGGAGGGGGGAGGAAATAAACCGAGCCTTTTACATTAAACCTCATTATTATTTACTACAGAGTGCAAATTTCTTGGGTTCAATGGAGAGGGGGATTTTCTACAGCAAAGGAGAAGAAAATGGTGTTTCTCATGGTGTTTCACATTGTAAAGGGACTTCTTCTTCTTTCAGGTATAAAATGGGTCACAAAAGCTTACAATTCCCTGAGCTCAAAGTTTGCTAGAGGCAAGCAGGAGTCTGTACGTAAATGGACATGCATCATCCTGCAGAGAGAGCCCTCTCAAATGCTTTCCATGTTACCTTCTCCCTTCTGCATCACTAAGAATCGGGACAACGCCCAGAGAGATTATGGATGTGCTCTGACACTTCCCCTGACAAATTTTTTTGAAACTGGAAAGGATTTTTTTTTATTTGTTGGCATCAGTTGTTGGGTTTTTTACAATGCCCTCCAGCTGCTCTGGTATCCAGGTTGGAATCAAGCTGCTGCAAGTTCACAGATGTCACAGGGTCTGACACACGTGTTCCCCAGCACAGCCAGGAGACAGCCTCATGTGAGGCTGAAGGAGGGAAGATCCCCATTCCATAAGTTATTGCCTGATAATTGCCAGCTCAGCTCAGCTAATACAATTTCATCCTTAATTAAATCTCTAATTAAATCAGTCTCTGCCCTTACCTTCATACCACCTTTGTGCTAACTTTCTTAGATAATTTCAGAGAGATAACTAGCTGTCCCTTAAACTAACGTATACCATATTCTTCCAGGAGCTCCCTTGATGCTTTGCCGACTAAAATATCAGTCTAGTTCCTACTTTTCCACCCATGTCCTAAAAGGAAAACATTTCTGAGTGTGATCAGTATGTACCTACTCCACAGCATCCCTTAAGTTATTCAAAATACACACTTTTATTGTGAATTAATAACAGACTTTAGGATTTTTTTACTAGAAGGAATCTCAATTTAAAGTATCCCCACCTGTCTTTTACAAGGTTAGCAAAAGCTTCAATCAGAAGAAACAGTGATCAAAACATCACAAAAAATGTTCAAAATAGTACTGTATATGTAGAGATTGTATTTTTCTGGACTTACATTTAACCCAATTTACCTCTAATAATTCATCTTGGTACACCGGTTTCCTTTTTTTTTCCCTCCCTCACTACAATCATACTAGAAAATGAATGAATCTACATTTTTCTACAATGGTTTCTGAAGTTCTCTACTGTTTTTTAGCGTTCTCCTAGCTATATACTAGTAATTTATCTAGCACAGAAAATATCTGTTTCATTACTGCTGTATTTACATAGTTTTTATTTTATGTTTAAAAGCCTAGGAATCTATAGCACACAAATCTTCTGCTCTACAGTTTCCCTTCTGGTCATCAATAATATCCGAAATCCCAGCACTACGGGAAATCAGAATAGTCTCATCCACACACATGAAAAGGCTGGAGCTCCAAGAGCTTTCAGCCTAGATGAGCATCCCAGGTTTTACTCAGGAGCTGAAGCTAAGATGTTTGAAGATGTCTTTTCAAGGTTAGAGTACAGGTCAAAGCTTGGGGGGAAACACAGGGCAGCTGGAGAGAAAAATTAACTTGAATTATTATCAAGTGAGGGCTGATTAATTCCGCTACATTATGATGACTCTGCACTGCAAAGAGGCTGTAGATCCTAAAGACTTCAACTCCCTGAGTGCATCTCTGTGTCTCTGAAGACAGAACGATTCATTTTTTTCTTAAGTTTTTGGCTGCACTTATGAAGTTAACCCTTATTTGCTTCACAGTTATTAATCAGCACAAGCCTCTTTCAGGAAGGGTGTGCGGAAGGTGCAGATGAGGAACTTCACTGCTTGAAAATCTAGGTCAGTTGTTTTTAGGGCTTTGTTTCACAGTATAATTTACACTCCTCTAACATGCAGCTCTTTGAATAATATAAATGTAGCAGTCACTGATGGATCTAAAGAATTTGCTTGTGTCCTAATTTAATTATACCTTCAGATATGCCATACAGAAATACTGACCTTCTAAAGGCTGTGGCTTTCCTACTCTTACCTCACAGCCCTTCCACTGGCAGTGGAAAAAAAGGAGCCACCAAAATCACTGACATAGTGCACTTGGTCAGTTTTTATTACAGCAGCCATCTCAGGACTGAACAGGGACAAAAACTGAAGGAAGAAATGAAATTACTTGTTTGGTCTTAGACAAAAGACTCTGCACCAGTCTGGGCTCTCTTCATTTACCACAACTACTCATGACCAAAAAACTCACTCCAATCCACCAACAAAAGTAGTTCTCATTTTGTTTCAGGTCTGGTGTGATGTTCTTTAGCTGATTCTTCACTGAAATTGTACAGCCAGTGTGCAGAAAACAAAATGAAGGTGACCTTGTTTGCAGGAATCACTGTTCTTTTCATTCTCAAGTGTAGTACCACTGACTGATAATCCTCCTCCTCGCCTTTCTCTATTCAAAGGAAATTACTTTCCCCTGACTTTTTTTCTAGCTGCCATGAGATTCATAAATTCTCTGCACAGAGATTCAGAAGGCTGAGATTCAAAACCAGTTTTGCCAACTGCTATCTTGGAGCAGCTTTTGAATGACCCATTCATTGTGGGCATTGTGTCAAGTCAGCTACAGTCAAAGCTGTGCTGCAAAGACAGCAGGACAAGTTCTGCCCACGCTAAGCCCAGAAACAGCTGGATGTTAGCAGACTATCAATCCCACACCAATAAGCCATGCATGGATGCAGTGCCACCCAAATGCTGCTTGATGGATCCCTGGGCCCCAGGCCAGTGTGCCTGCAGGGCACTGTGTTATCCAAAAGAGTATGAACTCTGGGCTATAGCAGAAACCACAGCTCTTTTGAATGATGAAAAGACACTGTGTTCCTCCCCACCCACTTCTGATACCAAAATTCTGCTGAGAGATTATGGCAAAATCTCTGTGGGACTGGCTTGTTGATCTCAAAGCTTGGCCAAAATTCCTTTCTGTAACATGGAGCAAAGAAAGAGGAAGAGGATCTGTGATTAGGGCTCAGCCAGCCTCTTTTTGAGAAGAAGCAAAACTTCCCCTTGACCATCTCCTTTCTAAAGTGTTCTGCTGTAAAACTCCTCTGGTTGAAGCTCTCTAGAAACTTGGGACAGAAGCAGAATAAAGGCTTCCTTCCGTACCTTGACAATCTCAGCATGCACTCACAGACACTGGTGGCACAACTGGAAAGTTTCCAGACAACTTCAGCAAGGATCCCATCTCCATCCAAGCTGACATTTTGAATATATTTTACTCTTGGGGTTTTTGTTTTGATTGCCTCATTTGGCAGGATTATCCTACACGATGGTCAAGCCAAGTCAGATGTCTCTGTTGCCATCACTAACTGTAGTGGCAAAACTGATGCTCACACATCCCTCTACCCCAGGACAGATAAGCTATGACAACCAGAGACAAAGAACTGTCAAAAGAATCTTCCCCAAGTGCAAGTGAACAGGAGGAAAATCATACACGAGTGGTGGCTGCATCATGAAATGATAAAGCAGGAAAAGGACAGCCCAGGCAGGGCAAAGAGCCAAAGCACACTGGGATTGGCAGACATGTACAAACACAGACAGAGATGTAGATCTAACTCCTATTGTCAACATATATTTTTATAGGGATAATTTTAGAATACTTAACAAGGCTGTACACATTTTCAGTTTGGAAACACAATCTATTAGTTCACTCTTTTTCTATGACTGGACAAAGGGCAATATTTATTAGGTGAAGTGCCTGACAAAGCCTTTAGTGTTGTTAATCACACCAGCTTCCTTGATATATTAAGGCTATTAGGACTTAACTAGATAAAGATGCACATGTTACTAAGTGAATCACCTTCTATCTGTTTAATGGAAACCAAGTGTTGATTTAAATGGAATCATCTGTTTAAAAATAGAGAGAAAAAAATTGAAATAAACCCAAGATTAACAGATGTCACAGAAGGGTCAATGGCGAGCAATGTTGGATCCAGGGCTTTTAAAATAGAAACTTACATGAATATTTAACTCCATTGAATATTGCTCTCTGCTTGACTGTGAAAATACTGCATTTAATATAATTTGTTTAGCTTTCAAAACCACATGCATAATTATCTATATGTATGACCGTTTCTGTGTCATTTAAGCATGTTCAGTTGTCTCCACCCCTAGGTTCCTGGGCTACAAAATGATGTTAGTAGATTAATTTCTAGATTATTTAAAATGCAGTGTCTAAAATAGTCCTAGTACATTTATATTGGCTGGGTTGGTGTGGTTTATGTGTTTATATATGCTGTTCTCAAGTACTGGATGGTTTTAGTATTAATGGGATATGATTATGTTGAACCCTGCACTGGCCAATATAACTATTCAAAACTACAGGGGCATTTAAACACAACAGCAACAACAACAAAAAAAGAATGATGATTTTTGGTTAAGTCCCAGACATGGCTTAAGTTGAATTCCTGGCTGTGCCACAGATGCCAGTGTGATACCTCAGGCAAGTCACTTCCTGCACCTTAGCTGTAAAAGAAGGAAGAAATATTTTTCTTTCTCCCTTCCCTTCTCTATTTTGTGTGTTTAACCTGTCAGAGCAGGAGCTTTCATGCCATGATGGAATAACAAAGCTGCCACAGAGGTCCATCCAGAGGGAGGCAACTGATCAGACAGTTACACCCATGGCATACAAGGTCAATCACACTGTGCCAGGTGGGGCTGCTGGATGGAACCACCAAGTGGAGCATCACTTAGTTTGGGACAGAAAGAAAGCCTTTGACATGGGTTCACAGCTCTGTGCTCACTGCTGAAACAGTGGCATACTTAATACACATGCAAATTGTTGTTGTAATCATATTTGCTCTACATTTTTATAGATTTTTTAATCATGCAAATCTTAATTTTCTTGTTGAAAGGTGAATTGTAGTTTTGTGACAACCCCAGTGAGTGGGACACAAGAACAGATATGGATTTGAGGAAAGTATATTTGCCCTCTTGGCTGCCTGAGCTCTAGGAGTGGTGGGTATATTTTGAACCCTGTGCTCACAGTCTATTTTCAATGACTGCCTATTTTTCTTATCTTTCCTCTGACTCCCCTAGCCCTAAGCAGGAGTCAAATAGCAAAGGTTTCTTCTCCTGTCTCTTCCTGGACCAGTTTTGGTTTGCAATTTTTAGCCGAGGGTGGGGAGGGATGGGGGGAACAGGAGAAGCAGATAGGGTGTCAGAAGGTATGGACATTGTGCAAGAAAAGGAGTATACCTCCCTTTTCTCTGAATCTTTTCCAAGAGCTGAATAGATTCCAACCCTGAAAAGACTGCAGCCTGAATAGAGTCTTTTCAGCTCCATCCACTTTCCCTCCCTGATACTCAACTGCAAATGAAAATAAAGTATTTTAATTGCAGAAAGATGACTCTAAAAACAGATCTTTGACAAGGAACAATTTCAACTTTGATGCACCTAATTTTAGTAAAGGTTCATCCTAGTGTATCAAACCCAAAATTTTCCATTTATGTTGGACTGGTTTTTGGTCGCTCATCTTCAACACACATACCCCATCCCCTGGAAAAAGCAGAGATGATCTAATGGTCATTTCTTTTCCTTTCACCTATAAGAACCACAAATAAAAGTTGTCTGTGTAGCATGCTGTGCACATGTGTTGTTCACTTAAATCCCTTTTCTCTAATCAGCTCTACAGGGTATTTAGTCCATACAACTGCTCCACATTCTCTCTCGGCATATGCACCATGCATTTCCATTCCACATCAAATGTAAACACTCTCTGCACAAGAATGATGGAGGCTGCGTTTCAAATCTTGCTTGGGTTTATCTTTGAATGCCAGACAAAACAGTCTTTATGTGGTTTGATAAAAGATTGAGTCATCCCCATTTGCAGACCTTATATCCACTTGCATACCTACTCAAATATAAACACCACCAGCAGATTCCCAAACCAGTGACTAATCTGAAGATTGTTTAAAAGATTATTAACTGGCAAGGCATTATTTAATTCCTCCAATATCTCCCCCTCCTCAAATTCCTAGATTTTTTAAGATATATTGCATGTTAGCTAAAATTCCTCTGGGATTTCTGCTTTTAACAAGCAAGCAGACATCTGCGTGGATCTTAAGCACACAGCCACTGCCAGTGTTAAGAATTATATATATATATATATATATATATATATATGTATGTAAATCTGTAACACTTGGTATTTGTAAAGGTTTACACTCTGTCATTAGCATTATGCTTCCCAACTGCTGTCTGCATTCACAAGCACTAGAAATTTGTAGTAAAGTCTATTAAAACTCACTTAAACAGGAATTATTCTCTTAAGGAGTATTATTTTTTGTCTTTTTACTCTTCATAAAATCTGTAGAGGAGTATCACAGACAACTCATGCAAATGAGTCACCAGAGCTTAATTAGTCATTGCTTTTGAGTACTAGCATAGCCTCTGTGTGCTAGCTTGAACTACCTTCAGCCAGTCTTCTTGAGAATAAGGATCATATTTTGTATCGCTTAACTTCACTTTTCAGTGCTGAGGAAGTGTACACTCTCATTTCCAGCCAAGAAGCTGATAAGGTGCAGTACTCTCACTATCTGCAGCTATGCTCAATACTAAATACATATATTTTATATATATATATATATATATATGAAATTACATTTACTCTGATCAAAGAGCTGACACTTTAGGAACAGACCACAAAACACCATTACTACTTGTAACAGTGCTCTGCAGGCCAGGTAACTATACCTAAGCTACTACATCTAGCAACTCTCCTGCAAGTTACAGATAGCACTTCACATAGTTTATATTAAACCATTTCAACATTTATACAAAAAGTGTCTGGTTTTCATTTGTGCAGTGATAGGATCTCATAATCTTCAAAGAGATAAAGTGGTGCTAACAAAGGGATGCAAGTGAAGGCCACTCCAAAGACCTTGTAGTCTTCAAGGCATGGCTCTGCCAACCCTCCCATGGATGTTCCCTAGACAGGAACAAGGTGCTGCTTACATGGCCTTTGTAAACAGATTAGACCCAAGCCATGGCACAGCAATGGTCCATGAGGCTGTGTGGGTGACCAAATCCAGCAGCAAGAAACTGTGTAGAAATCCTAGGATAAAAAGGGTATCTTGAACAAATTTCTCTGCCCTAGTCTTGTTTCTAGTGCAAGGCTTGTAACAGAGTCTTAAAAAAAACCCATAAGAAAGTACACATGCATAAAATCATGGTTTTTCTTCTTTTTTTTTTTAACCAACTCATCCCTGACTACTGTTTAAAGTACCTGCTAAACTGGAGTTTACATACAGACATCCTGTTTAATAATCCTCAAGTGAGTCTTTCTCCATGGCTTCGCCTAATCTCTCTCTCTCTCAGTTTGTTTCTATTCTAGCTACTGAAGCTTCTGGCAGCAGTAAATCCAACAAGCAATTATTTTTTGTTTTCATTTTTTATCGTGTATGCCTGTGTGTATTCAATCAATGCAAAACCAGCACAGCTTGATAATTTTAATTTACTGTAGCTGGCAAGATGGGAAGTATAGGACACTGGACACAGAAATATGTAGCTTTTCATTGTTTATCTAGTGAAATACTATCAGATTGCTAAGAGAAAAGCTATTAAAACTGTAAGGCTGCCTAATGATCTAGACTGTTGAAGGATGTGCTTAGTTGCAGTCCAATTTATAGAAAATGGGCATCCTCCATCACAAAGTTCAGCTCGGAAATTGCTTCCGTATGCTTGTACTTCAGCATCTGGAAAAAGACTAAGGATTAAATTAATAGGGATACTTAATCTTCCATATGCCTCGATATTCCTCCACATCTCCCAGGTTATTACTTCTGCATTATTGCAAGAACTACATACAAGATGAGTAACTGCTTGGTGGTGTTTGTTTTCATTTTTATTGATTTCACATATCTTTTAAAACTTCTGGCCAAACCCACAGCTTTTAGTTCTGCTTCTCAGTACTGGGAAGGCAAATCCTCACAGACCTATTGGAGAAGCTGCCAATATTTAATACCTGAAATGCCTCATGCATGTTCAGCCTGCGAAGTGCTGAATATTTCCATGCCAGACACTTTCTGAAACCATCTCTCCAAGTGATGTTTTTAACCTCGCTTTCCAGCACTGGCCAGAAAGTTGGGTTGTTTGTCAGTCTTTTACCATCAATATCTATTCAACTAAATTCAACTGATCCATTTCTATCGAATTTAAAAAAAAAAAGCCAAAATGTGCAACAAGGGCATCATCAGTCAAAGGCTTTTTTGAAGTTCATACTAATTGCTCTGCTACTCTAGGAAGCACAGTAACTGTTCCCAGGCTACAGAATAACATTAAAAATAGAGGAAAGGCCCACCAAGGTTTGATCCTACGTTAGATAATGCAGTAGTTTCACATGAAATTGAAAACCTGGCCACACATGAAGAATTCTTTTAGGTGAATATGCTGTCAACATGAAACCTGGTATTTTTGAACTTAGGATGATGTAGATGGTATAATACTTTTCTAAGTAAAAGGTTAACTATCTGATGTGTGCTCATTGGATTGTGCACATCCAATCCAAATATGGAGCATCAAATAATGAGACATAAATACATACAGATCTATATTTTCATTTATGACAGAAATGCCATCATAAAAGTACAATATCCATGGTACAGTATCCTGAGCAAAACTGTCACAACAACCAAAAGAGGGAAGCCCTCTCAAAGGTATACAACCTTACTAAAGCTTAATGCTTCTGCCTACTGTGATGAGGGAAAACTAAAATGATGGCTCCTCAGGTAAAAGAAAAGACCTTTAATGGTCTATGCAGCATGTCCTAAACTTTTCCGCATTGAATTGGCTAAGAGTTCATTATTAGAAATGGCATGATTACAAATTGCCTTATGATACACTAAAATAGCAGATTTATTAGCATTACAGTAAGATTCCTCTGCAATGTGTAACTCAAGCTCACACATTTTTAAGCAAATCAACAAGATAAATAAATAAGATATGAAACCTTTTGTAATGGGGAACTGTCAGTTGATTAGAAAGCAAGGGCAGACAAGAACAAGAATCAATTCAGAAACTGGCCCAAGATTTCTCAGTGGTCATTCTGTTCCTTGGAGCTGTCCTCATCATGGTCCCAGTCAAGCTGGTTTCTAACACATGTATGGATAAAATCAATACTCCAGTGAAACAAATAGAGAAAATTATTTAGCTAGAAGAAAATGTCATACCATTTACATAAATGTTGTAAGATACAGTCTCCATCACTTTTTGAACATCACCTGGAACAAGCCTTTGCACTTATTTCTCTATAAAAGTTATATAGTCAACACTCGCTGCAAAAAAATCTACCGAATATTTATCATATCCTTACAATTTTACTGACCTCTATATTTATATTTTTGTATAGGATAGTAATTATATATTTATACACAAATATAATTATATTTATATATATTTATAAAACTATATTTATATATTTTTATATATTGCTAAATGTATATTTATATATTTAGCAATCACAGACATGGTAGACTGAAGACAGGAAACCAAACTAGAACTCATAAGGCCTGAGAGAAATACACACTGCCTTCCAGCTTTAGTTTCCAAGATAGGCTCATATTTCCAATAGTCAACTCAACAAGCACAGGAGCACGTATTCTAGGGTAGATGTTTTCATGTGATAGATCTGTTTTTATTTATTTTAAAAGTGCTGCTATCTACTTTCCAAGTAAATCTGAAAAAATGCAATGATCTCTGTGTTGCTCTTTAGGTTAGTTCTGGTTAGAACATAAGGGTTCACCTTCTCAGCTAGAAGCATGCAAAATGTGTATAAGCTTGGAATCAGTATTGTCTTGCAGAACTGTTTGATTCACATTAAAAGGTGTCATGTCTCACCATCTCCTGTACAAATAGAAATCTCCATTTAAATCTCTAAAATTCAAAATTTTCCAACAGATAACATAGCTCCTAATGTTTCATGTAACTGAAAAAGTCTTTTATAAGATTTAAAATATGACCTTGGCAATCCTGATATTAATACTGCATTTACTGTCAGATACAGGATCAATTCTGAGTATATAAGAAGTGATGCACAGAAATCTGCTTTGGATTTTTGAAAGGCAAACTTTAAAGTGTTCAAAGCATTGCAGAAGATTAAGTTCTGTTTTTAAAATAAATTAACAGAAAGAGAGCATACTGTCTCTACTGCTCAGAATGGTTTTGAACATTTTTTGTAATTCTGGGTTGTGTTATTCTATTCTGGGAGGTCCACAGGCAGGACCTACAGATATCTGGGGCAGTCTGGCTTGTAGGGACAACAGGGAGAGTCCTGGGACTGGCCACTTTTACCCTTCACTGCATATTCTAGATGATTCTGTGCAGTGACCATATTTAAGACTGAATTTCCTTAGGGCAGCCAAAGCAGCAAGCCTGGCTGATTACCTGAGAAGTGCAAACTGCTCCTGATATAGCTAAATTAATGGTTGGCAAAAGGCTGAAAAAGAACAGATTAATGTGAAAATTAAAAAGCTAGCACTGCAATCATTTATAGCCAAGCTAAAATTAGTGCCGTGAAAGGAAAATAGGAGCAGCAGGACACAGAATTTCCCAAGTGTGCTGTGGGCTTGCTCCTGGCTGGAGCTGCTGGGCACACCCAACATTAAAGCCCTGGCAAGCAGCGCTTGCGGCATGAGGATGAAGAGTGCTGTGTGAGGAGGAAGGGCACTGTGCACACAGCTGGGCCCATCTGGAAAAACTGTTTTTGATTTTGAGCTTGGTAGCAAGCCAGCTGTGGCCAGGTTCCTTGGGAGTAGGCTGAATAGTCACTCACAGATGTTTCAAGGATGAAAAGAGAAGGCTGGTCACCGCAAATAAATTGGTTTGCTGCTGTAATCCCGCTCAACAACATTCCCTGAGGTCTCCACACGCACGCTCTTGGACCACAGACACTTGGCAGGGTGTGTGAGCCCCGCCTGGGTGTTGCACCCCTGCTGTTACATTCCCGCTGGACCACAGCTGATCCGGCTGTGGGCAGCCCCCTGCACGGCAGGACACCTTTAGGAGAGCACAGCATTTGCCAGGCTCAGCTTTGTAAGCGACAGAGAACAACGGCAAAGTCAAAATATGCTGTGATTACACGCTGGATTTCTTTTCATGAAGGCCTAGCAGGCTGTGCAGTCTCTAGTCACATTCACAAACCCACCTTTCCAGTGCCTTGCCAAAATTACAGCATTCAGCGGGAAGGAATCTGCAGGAAGGTTCTTGCAAGTGTGATTCATCCCTTTGGCTTTTTTATGTTAGGAAACAATGCTTAGGTTCAAGATTACAAACTGTGTATATCACAAGGTCAAAGTTTCTCTCAGTGCACAAGATGAACAGATTAGAGGACTCTCCCTTAAATGAGCATGTCCCTCAATTTGCACAACATTGTGCTGATGGCAGTACTTGAAAATTCAGGCTTTACCATAAAGGATCATAATGCCTGTCAATAAACTACTGTTTAAGCTTTTTATTTTAAACTGTCCCTTTTAGGTGCCATCCCTTCTGTACTGCTGGCTGTACCTAGCCCTCCACTGACTTACAGGAGATTTTTCAAATGCACAAGAAGTGTTTAGATGTTGACACTAGCCTGCAGCACTGAAAATATCTCCTCCTGAACTTCAAGACTTGAAACTAATTCACAAACCAAATGGGATGAAATTGTTTAAAATATTTTTCACCTTAAAAACCACCTGACTTCCTTAATATAGTGTTCAACTTAGGAAGTATTTAACCGTATGCTGAAAGCATACAAAGCACCATGTACTTTATGGGAAAGAGAGGGCCAGTCTCTGAGAGCAAAAATACCAAAAAATTAGCTTTGACCACCATCTACAGCTGCAGCAAAAATGTGATTCTAGCATTGCCAGTGTGTTTTTATGTTAACCACTGTTTGCTGAGTCCAACTGAAATTCTCTATTTTTAGCCTTTCAGCTACTTTCTGATAAAATTCCTGCAGATAGGACTAGCTGTATAGGGCAGATAACATACAACTCTGAAACCACAGATGACCTCATGCAACTGCAAAGAAAGAAGGGTCTGTTACTTAAAACAAGGCTAAAATTTAACCCAGCTATACTAAAATTATACAGGGAGTGTTTTACAGTCCCATTACAAGACATAAAAACCCAGTCACTATAAATTCACGGTGTACTTATTTGTAAGGATGTAAAAAAGAGTAATTAATAACCCTCAAATAGCTTATCTCTGAGCCACTACAACAGCAAGGCTTTCCCAGGCTCGCTGGAGATTTTACAAATAGCACTGAGAAGCTGCTTTAGCTGCCATTTGAGAGTTATTTGTCCACACTGAAAAGTCATTGCTCTTTGTCACAAGTCACAAGACATTTCTTAGTGTTCCACACTTTTAGTTGACATTATGGAGAGAAAATAAATAAATGTAATCCAAACTTTCTGGAAAGGGCTTCCATGTGTAAGAACACATATTAACCACAGATGTGAGGGAGCACTGCACAGTGATTCTTTTCAGTGCTAAATGCACTCTACTTTCCTCTCTTCTACTTCATTCTTCCTGTGTGTCCCCCCATATACCAAAAGAAACCTGTTTCCTCTGAAAAACATTATTTTCAGGAGAGACAAGTGCAGTCTTGAGTACTATCATTCAAGTTTATTAAAGTAATTCAGGAGAAATGTGAAAGGAAAGGGCATGTCACAAGTGAAATCAATGCAGATCAGGGTGCTAGTTTGTAGTTTGTAGTCCTTGGGATGTACTGCTCACACCTCCTTTATTTTGCAGAAAATTTGCTCGATATTTCCTCAGAACAAAACCTTCATGAGATTACCACATAGTTCTTTCCCTCAGGAAAAAGCTTTAGTCTTAATAACTAATGAACAGGTCAGATACATGAGTGAAATAACTCTAAAGTAAAGAAATGCTTTCACTCCCTCACCAAATCACTCCAAGAGATCAGTAAAAGATTCAAACTATTCTTTTTAACTCTTCCTTTCTTTCCTAAATACCAGCATAGGCAAACCTATATTTTTTAACAATGACACAACCTCTACCTGTCATGTATTTTCTCAAGCACAACCAGCACTGAAATAAAGGCTTAAACAAAGCACTTAACGGTTAATTTGTGATTATAGAACAAGTCTGATTTTTTTGGATTCACGTCACTTGGAAGGAAAAACTCCACTTATCATAAGGAATGAAAACCAGGACGGAACAAGGTTTGCTATTTCCCTCTCTAAGGAATTGTAGGTGGACTTATGTAAACAACAGAGCAAAGATCAAAGGCAAATCTTAGGGACCATAATATACTGAGTTATTAAAGGAACAGAGCCTTTTATCTGTTGTGGAGGAAGGAAGTAAAGCAGTGAGACATATGTAATATATGCAATTAAAAATAAAAAACCCAAGCGAGTCCCAAAAGAGACTGAAATCAATTAAATTCTGGGGTTTTTTTTGTATTCTGTTAAAATGACGAGAACCAAAAATGCAATCTGTGACAAAAAAATTAGACTCCATCCCCTGGAAAAGCCAGGCATTCAGCTCTATTTTAAGTTGAATTTTCCTTCACATCCTGTGAAACAAGCACTGTTCAATCACAAACCACGTCCTCATTCAGTGCCAGTTCCACTGAGGCTTACCTTGTCCTCCACTCTGTTCAGCCTGGCACCAATCGTGTTATTTCCTCGATCTTTGCTTTTCTCTGTGGAACAAGAAATATATTCAAATTAATATATGGTGGTATAACAAAATAGCAGCAAACCACAACAGGGTGTGTTTAACTAGCCCACCAACACTGTGTAACTGAACACCCTTACCAGGCTGATAGATCCATTTCTTAAAAGTAGTTTTCTGTTTCTTTTTATAGCATTGACCCACACCAGGGCTTTTAATAGCCCTGAGTTTAAGGCATTTTTAATCTTAGTCTTATGCTTTAACCAGGGAGAGCAAAAATGCTTCCAAATTTAGTTAATGTTTTAATTGCCACTTAAAAGCAACCTGCCACTTTGCAAAGGACTCTACAGCAAACGTGAATAACACATTTGGTAACATTTTATCTTTTTTCCCCCATTATAAACTGTATAGAAAGATGAGTTTTCAAATGACATAAACAGAAAATTTTCATTATCCAGATTTGTCTCAAACTCAGTCATTTGCACTCCTTTTCCAGTGTCTTTTCAAAGCTATCAAAGATCTATGTGAATAATACAAATTTTACAGGAACTCTGTAATCTTAGCACACCAATTTATTGACTATATTGTGAGTCTCTAAAAGACTAGAGCCAACATTTTGAAGAGTTCAGTGAAAGTAGGTGCTTTAAGAATCTAAATAAGAACATCCCTAATTTAAAAGTGTTGATGACTAAATATTCTCCCCAATACTTAATCTTTAGAGCACAACCAGTTGGCACGGCTTAAAAATTTGGCAATAAAATGAAAAGTATTTTAGCAAGTATTTTCCATTAATTATATGTTCATCAGATTAATTTTAGATACATCCTTTGTATTGACTTACCTGAGACGGAGATAAAAAGAGATGGCTTTCCTATGGATTGGTCCAACCTATATAACAAAAAGAAACATTTTTGTTCTTTATCAGACTGAACCAGCGTCTTCACTCTCTCTAGCTGGAGCAGGGAGGCCTTTTCACAAACCAAGTGAAGTTCAAATAATTCTGGTTTGTCCTGTGAGTGAAGCAGTTGCTTTATGCTAAAGTAGGTTGAAATGAAAAATATAGTAGCAAAATGGGATTTGACTTAGATTGCTCTGCTTCTTTAACCATAGTAAAGTTTTACCATGCCCATTACTTTTCCATGTGCTCAGCACTGTCTTTCCCTTGTTCTTCTGCAGCTTTCTTGTTGCATCTGTCATCTCTTAGTAGGCTCTTAGATACTATTCTATCAGAGCAGGTAACAGTATTGCACTCTCCAGGTGTAAAACAGCCCCTATGATACTGGGAGTGCAGTCTACAGTCACAGCTAGCAGGGACTGAGGTAATACATCTAAGTCCCAATCATCAGATTTTTAAGCTTTTTGCCTTTTCCTCTGTGTGTGAAAATAAAACTTTATGCAAATGCCATTTTACATTCCTTAATTTTGCACAGCCCTACCACTATGGCACCTTTAACCCTGGCAGTTTATCACCCGTGGGCCCCCACCGCTGCCTAATTTACAAACATCCTTCTGCAGCTTTTAGGGGTACCAGGACTCGGCTTCACTGACCTCCTCTGCAGCTCCTTGATTCGCACCATCAGGTTGAGGTGGCCCTGTGAATACTGCTCAATGACATCTCGGACATCATAGGGCTTTCTGGCTTGCTGTAAAATAAGAGACAAAAACCATGCCCTTCAGTCACTAGGATGGAGGAATGGTCTGTACCAGTGTAGATGTTTTTGAAGAGTAAACAGTAAGTTCTAGCACTGTGTAAACACATAAGTTATTTTGATTGTTGCCATGATCACACATTTTTGGTGGAATAATTCTGACAGTTCTCATTTCATCCACCTTCTGCAGGTCTGTGTGTCTTTCAAGAGATAATCCACTGAACCGGAGCTCAAAAGAACTTGGAGCCAAAAGTTTATCTGAAACTTTGTTCAGAAGTCTGTGGGTATGCTAGTTCCTTCTGGAAATAAGGTTCATACTCCTTGGACACTGAAAAATAAAGAAGTCTTGCACATGCACAAACCTCTGTTTTCGGTCAGTTTTCAGTTGAGGCTCACTGTTCAGGTCTTACCGTGGGAAGTTAAAACACAGTCCCTAGAGGAAGGTGCATGACCGACTTCCTCCTCCAGAAAGGCTGGCTAAGCTTTTAAAACTGCTGGGAAACACTGGTGCAAGAAATGCCCCGTGTCTAATTTGCACCTCACACGTGAAAAACTTCATCTGAGCTATTATGAATAAAACAGCTTTTGTGTAGTATAGATGCAACAGTGTCAAGATAAAGATAATAGTATCAACCTGTAAGACACCAAGACTAACCAGAAAGCAAGTGAACAAACATGTTGAAGGGTAGCAACAAATTAAAGGTATCTTAATCCTACATCTAGAATCTAGAGTCCAATCAGTGCCAGAACTGGTGTTCCCAGCACAGGAAAGACATGGACCTGTTACAACAAGTCCAAAGGAGACCACAAAGATAATCAGGGGGTTGGAGCACCTCTGCTATAGATGGGGTGAGAGAGTTGTGTTGTTCAACCTGGAGAAGAGGAGATTCGAGGAGAGGAGATTCGAGGAGATTCGAGGAGATTCGAGAAGATTCGAGAAGAGAAGAGGAAGAGGAAGAGGAAGAGGAAGAGGAAGAGGAAGAGGAAGAGGAAGAGGAAGAGGAAGAGGAAGAGGAAGAGGAAGAGGAAGAGGAAGAGGAAGAGGAAGAGGAAGAGGAAGAGGAAGAGGAAGAGGAAGAGGAAGAGGAAGAGGAAGAGGAAGAGGAAGAGGAAGAGGAAGAGGAAGAGGAAGAGGAAGAGGAAGAGGAAGAGGAAGAGGAAGAGGAAGAGGAAGAGGAAGAGGAAGAGGAAGAGGAAGAGGAAGAGGAAGAGGAAGAGGAAGAGGAAGAGGAAGAGGAAGAGGAAGAGGAAGAGGAAGAGGAAGAGGAAGAGGAAGAGGAAGAGGAAGAGGAAGAGGAAGAGGAAGAGGAAGAGGAAGAGGAAGAGGAAGAGGAAGAGGAAGAGGAAGAGGAAGAGGAAGAGGAAGAGGAAGAGGAAGAGGAAGAGGAAGAGGAAGAGGAAGAGGAAGAGGAAGAGGAAGAGGAAGAGGAAGAGGAAGAGGAAGAGGAAGAGGAAGAGGAAGAGGAAGAGGAAGAGGAAGAGGAAGAGGAAGAGGAAGAGGAAGAGGAAGAGGAAGAGGAAGAGGAAGAGGAAGAGGAAGAGGAAGAGGAAGAGGAAGAGGAGAGAAGAGGAGAGAAGAGAAGAGAAGAGAAGAGAAGAGAAGAGAAGAGAAGAGAAGAGAAGAGAAGAGAAGAGAGAAGAGAAAAGGCTCCAGGGACACTTCATTGTATTGTATTTGAAGGGGATTTTATATAGATGGGGACAGATTTTTACAAGGGCCTGTAGTGATAGGACAAGGAAGAAATGTCTTCAAGCTGAAAGAGGGCAGGAAGAATATTCTTTAGGAATATTATTAGGAAGAGATTCTTTAGTGTGAGGGTGGTGAGACACTTAAATGGGTTACCCAGAGAAATTTTGGATGCCCTGTCCCTGTAAACATTCAAGGTCAGGTTGGGAGGGGCCCTGAACAACCTAATTGGGTGAAGATGTCCTTGCTTGTGGCAGGGAGTTGGCACTAGATGACCTTTAAAGGTCCCTCCCAACCCAACTATTCCATGATTTCTGACTCATTTGTTATGCTTTTTATAGAAACTCCGCAGATAATTTTCAAGGTCTTGTAAAAACCTTGGTAACACTGAGTTACAACTTCTCCTGTCTTGCATCTTTTGTGAACAAGGAAAAGAGTTTCCAGTGGTAGCTTCTAAGATACCAGAATTTGGCTCCCTTTTGAAGTCTCAGAAGTATTTTGTCACCTGTACTTCAAAAGCAGATATCTCTGCACTGCTTTATCTTATTTCCCAAACTTCAAGATTTCCTCAATTCCATGCCATAGATAGCAATTTTTTCTAAGCCAAAGGAAAGTGGGATACCATACAAAAAACAGGCTGTGGAGACTGGTGCCTTCATGCAGTCCCCTGCACCTGCCTGGGAAGTAGCTCCCACATTTCAGGAATGATTCCTTTAATAACATCACCTCATCAAACAAACTGTATTTCAGTCTCACAGATTCCCCAAATCAACTGCAAGCCTTGGGTGAATGTAAAATACTCTCTAGTGGAAGGCTAAGCGGGACTGGGAATGGCTTCAATCTAACCAGGGAGCACAGAAGAATTCCTGAGCATCCCAACTGCTTACACACACCTAAATCATAACTAACATCCACAAAGACAGAAATATGATGCTGCGATGGCATAAGCCTGTAAATCTTTTCATGGACTAGTACTGTAAACATGATAATATTAAAAAAAACCAAGAAATCTTGGATTCTTCTGGTAGTATAAATAAACAAAAGAGAAAGCTGCGAGTTTGAAAACTGCAGGTTCAGAAAAGGTGTTCACTAAGAATAAATATGCAGAGCTTTCTCCTGCCATCCTCATAGTCTGACACAGGAGCCGGACAGTAGTGTAAGTATTTCCCTGCCTCTTTTACATTTACAGGGCTGTTTCTCTCTCTTTGAAACAAGAACTGAAAACCTGTAGTAAATATATTTTATGAATGAGGCTAAATTTCTGAGTCTGACTGGGTATTTAGGTCAGTACTGATTTTTCTGTAACTGCTTCATATTAAAAGCTGATGTTCTATGAGAAAATACTCCTGATGCTGACCATATAAAAACCTGCAGCAAGCAACAAAATAGTATGGAACAGACAGATGTAGAAGCCAGGCCCACATTTTCCTTAACTCGTTCTCTTCTTTACTTTTGGTCCTCTGCTAACTAAGCAAAACTTAGGGCAAAACTCTTCTTAAATAGATTAGATTTTCCCCCATCATAAATCAAAGATTTTAAAAGGCACAAACCTCAATGCCAAATATTAAATGCACACCACTGGCTGTGGCTGTTGTTGCTCCCTAGTGACTGCATGGGCAGGGAGGCAGACCTGGGAAAGGGGAATCCAGGAAAAGGGAATTTCTGGGAAAAGCTATCGGGTAATGGCAAATAAAATGGGCAGGACACCCTGTGAAGCACAGGACACTGAAATACATGGTTTAGTACAGCCCAGTATGGAGATTAGAAAAGATTACACACAAAATGCACATGAATCACATAATATGATGAACTACAAGACTATAAATGTAAGATTTTCCAGGGAAATTGTAACAAATCAGGCAACAGTTATGTCATTGGTAGAACTGCAACCTGTATTTTTAATTTATGCTATGTATAGAATATTTGCAATGGTAAAAAAATTGTACCACAGATTAAAAAGCTATTTTAGAAGGAAATTAATTTACTCAATTGGAAGAATTTACATGGAAAGGAAATGTAAAACGTTTTCAAAATGAAAATGTGAAATCAGAACAAATTCCTGGTCTGTGTATCTGTGATGGATATTACAGTTGTATGCACATACATTAGTTTTAAGACTTCTAGAAACTTTCATAATCGGAAAACAAAGGTTATTTACTCATAAATCAAGCTAATGGGATGACTGAGTATGGCGACTTTTTTCCCCTGAAACTCAGCTGTAATATTAGATTGTGTCAAAATATCTGCTTTATAACTAACACATAAAATTCATTTTTGGTAGGTAGGGTGAACAAAGCCTAGAAAAGCATTAATTTCTAAGTCTGCTTTCCCTATAATCTACAAAATCCCTCCTTAACCAGAAGTCATTCACCTTCACCGATGCACAGGACTTGTGTTGAATGTGATCGTTGTATAGAATTCGAAACAGTCCTACAGACTTTACGAGAACATAAACACATCCATAAAAAAGGTATTAATTCTTTATAATATTATGCTGGGTTCATGGGTTATACATGGGCATCCTCATAAGGACTATATTTAAATCTAGACTTTAAAATACAGCCTAAATTTCTCTCCTTCTTTTTAGAGGAAATGATACCTCACAAAGACTTGCTTTTCATGTCCTTTGAAAATCTTTGTATCCCTGTTTAGATTTTCTTTATTTGTTTTATTTATTTAGTTAGTTTTAAACAGGAAGGCTTTGCTTTCTAACTGGCTTTTGTCCTTCCGATGCCATCACCCCCTGTTATTAACTGAGCCCTTCAAAAAATATATCTAGTCAAATTTAGGCCTACAGGTGTGTCCTGCAAACAGCTGGTATGATTTAAGAAGCATGCTGGGTTCATGCTGGGACCTATTTTGCAAAATTTTCCCCTTCCTCTCCTTGTTCCTATGCTGCCCTACTCAAAAGGTTTAGAGGCATCTCTAAAAAATATTCCTTTAAAGTGATGGCCTTCCTTAGTGTTGCAGCTAATTTTACACACGAACAGCCCAGTGGACTTCAAATGAAATAGCGTTGTGGGTTTGTTGCGGGTTTTTTCAACAGTTACAGGAAGAAAATATCTGAATTTTCTTTTTTTTTTGGAACATATATTTTACATAAATGTAAAGCTTAGAAAGAAAACACCACTGAAAACCAGCAGTACAGACCTCTTAAATGCTAAAAGATACATTTTTAAGATGCATCTTCCGCTTTACCTTATTCTCAGACATTACATGAGCTTATTAGGAACAATACAGTCATTACTTGGCACATGTTAAAACAATTTAATTTCTGATGATTATTTTATGTGCATAGAACAGCTTTACAACATACTTCTGATGAAAGAATAATGACAGTGGTTATTGCTTAATTAGGAGAGATTTTCAAAAGCACCTTGTGGCTTGAATTTCAAGGTGACTTCTTGCACTACTTGGGTGCCTTGGAAAACTGTACTCTTGGCACTTTGCAAATTTTTAAGCTTGATTATAACTTTATATTCAGAAATGATGGAGAAGTATGAGATATTCCCCTACTTTGCTACTGGAGATCCTGCTTCTGAAGAAACAGCAGCATATCAGCTTTACACAGAAGTAGAGACCCAAGATCCATCCCACTTCAGCCAAATGACAGTTTTAGTTCCTTAGCAGCAGCTAATATTCAGGAAGAAAGAAGACTGCTAAAGAGAGACTGCTAAAGGGATTTTGTAGATGGCCGGGACTGGGCCTTTTGCAGATGTAAAAGTGAGAGTACAACTGAGAAGCCAGATTAGCAACTGAGATACTGAGCACAAACAAGTTTCAAGTATGAACTGAATAGTCCCATTCTATTCACTCAAATGCTTTTTCAGCTTCTATCAAATCATCTGCCGCAGGGGAGTTTCGTTTATTTGCCAGGTGGATAATGTTGCACACAGTGTTCAGGCATTTTCAAAATCTGTTTCTGACAAATACCACTTGGGAGGTAGATCTACAGCGTGTGCATTTCTTGTTACTAAGCAGTTTAGTTAATACCAAAATATTTTATGATCTAAATTTATGAGAGCAATGATTCAGTAATTACCACAGAGCAAAGGATCACAGTCAAATTTTAGAATGAAAATAAATTAGATTTTAATGGAACTGACCAAATTTAGGCAATTATTCACACAGCAGCAGTGGACACATCACTGGAATGGATCACATCCCTTGCCAAGTTTCAAGCGCTGACCAGCAAGTGCTAAGAAACTTCTCAACAAAATGACTATAAATATTATCTCCAAGTAGTTGTGCCTTTCTGTGCTTTTCTTCATTTTAGTCAAATAATGAAAATAAAAGGTCAAATGTGCTGGCAGAAATTTTTTGAAAGCACTCTCTTAACTCTGGACATGGAACATCACAGCCATAATGCTGATATCTGAATACATTATATACAACCAAAGCAATTTTCTGACAAGCTCAGGCAATCTTAGCCATAAATTAGCCCAAGAATTTTAGTAAAAAGGGAAATGTTCACAGTAGAAATTTGCTAAAGAATCCAGGCAGTGCCTCGGAATTTTATAAGGAAATCAGAACTGTGGGTTTGTAGTAGCAGCAAACTTTGCCTTACAGATATTCTGGACCGTTAGTCATCATTGTCGTCATCATCATCATCATCATCATCATCATATTTTTGATCTTTAATTCTTTAGCCTTCAAATTTGAAGGAGAAAAGACTCTCTTTTTGGAGGGTCTAGATTATAGGTGGGATAGCTTTCTGGTTTATTGGAAGCAGCAGTAGCTATGTCACATATGAAAATGGATGTAGGCAGCTAAGCTCCTCTCGTCCTTTGCATTTTCAGTTGTGAAACCTGTTCTTTGGAGATTATCCCTTAATAATAATATTAAGTAAGGTAATATATTTATTACCTATATATATTCGCCTGGTTTAAATCAAGCTGAAGGCTGTTGACATGTTTTTTTACTGTATTAGTGAAATTCATTTTTAGAAAGTTTGCAGTCAGATTTTTTTTATTCAGACCAGGAAACAACGTTAATTAGCTACGGGGTTAAATGCTTATGGCATCACAAGACCATAGCAAGTGGAGTTGCACCCAGGAAATGTATAAGTGAGGGCCAGAGGAGGAAAGAGAATCAGTATCTCACTAGCTGGGAAGGAGGTCTCCTACAATGCAGAGGAGAGAAAGGAGAAGAAATGAGAAACTTTCCAATACACTAACAAATTTCCACCTTGGTTTGTTATCAGGACTTCATTATCATTGAGTAAGGGACAGAAACAAGGCTGAGGTAGTATTTTAATCTCTAATCCTACTGACTCGGCATGAAAGCAGCACACAGCTCAGAATTAATGGAGACATATGAGAATGTTTGCACTGCCAGAAAGGGACAGCGATAACAGAGGGCTAAGGGTCAAGTCCATTAGCAGAAAATAACATTTTAATTCAGACTGCATTTCAGGAGTTTAGCCTGTTTCCAGTGCATCCATAGCTGACTAACCTGCTCCGAAACAACCACCCTATTGAAGGAGGGAGACAATAGTGGGTGTAGATCACCATTACTGAAATGAATTGTGTTAGTCTCTCTTAAGTTTCTAAAAGAGACAATGAATTAGGAGAATAAAAGGGTTTATTTAGAAAAGGAGCTTTCTATTCACGACTCACCTGGAACTTTTTTTTTGCCACAAAATACTGCATCCTCCGAATCACCTTGATGGCAGCGCGGTGGTGTTCCCGCAGCCTGGGGGAAAAAAGAGGAGGGTGAGGGGAGGAAGGAGCTTCTCCATCCACACAATAACTGCAGCAGGCTGCACAAAGTCCTTCACCAACACATCCACGTGCAGTGTAAGGAGCTGTGAGCCAGCCTGGCAGCACAACACACCATTCTGCTCATCTTCCTCACCTTTCAAGAAGGCTGAAAATCCAGGGATTTATGTGACCCATGCTAGGTTTGCACCCAATTCACAGCTAAATGAGGTGTCCACATAACCTCCTTCTGTGTCTAAGCAAACCTCCACACATCCCTCCCAGTTTCATTTTCACAAAAAATCCCTAAACTCTCAAGTTCTTCCATATCCAATCATGAACAGCTTTCATACAGTCACTCCAGTTTTTGGGATTTTTTTTGTTTATTTGAGTTTTTTGAGGTGTTCATCCCACAATTTCTCTACAACATTCTTGATATTTTTTCACTTAAATGATTTTTTCCCAAAGAATTATCTAAATAAAAACACTTGAAAAATTTTTGATTTGTTGAGCAATCCAAACTTGTAGTTGCTGGATTTAACATTTACATACATATTTATCCCCAAACTGAACAGTACCTTAATATAATGACAAAATAATCTGACAGGTCTTTAAAAAATTTATGCCCCTCTTTGTGCATATGCATATGATCTGATGACAGAATAAAAAAGAAAATATTTTGCTCACTGAGCTTTTAAATGACAGATTTTCATAGAATCTGATATTATTTTTCAAACAGTGCCTTAAAACCAAGAGTTATTTCAAAATTTTCAAAGCTTGCAAAAAAGACGCATTTTCCTTTTTAACATTAAAATACAGTATCAGACGTTAAGCCAATTGTTCCGACTGCTCATTCTATTACTTTCACCAAGATGCACTTGAATGACATTACAGCACCATTTTTATTTCCTTTTTAACTTCACGAGCATCTCGTGTTTCTAACTCTCATCCCAAACAGATTTCCAGTGATGGCTTTGGGGAGCAGCTGTAAAAGCAGTTAGGTGTTCCAGATGTTTTATCTATATAAACCTATTATTAGTAAAACTGATAGACTGGCTTATTGAGATGACACCTTGCAGTGCTTTCTGTCTATACTGAACAAGACAGCACTCATACTCACTAAGGGATGGAGAAGTCATACTTAAGTTCTATAAAAGTTTGTGCAAGTTTGGGTCTTTCATATGTTACAGCATGGTATCACCCAAGCCTCCTCAGCTAAATGTAACCTAGAATTCTAGGGAGTATTCAGGTGTTTCCCCAAGATAGATCTCCCTCAGCAAATAAAAGTTCTGCATGTGCAAGTGGTGGATTTCTGTCCTCTGAATTGTAGCTGGGGTGTTCCCCCTTCTGAACACTCACACTTTTTAGTCGGAAAACAGCATGTTGCAAAGCCAAAGCAGAACCACAAAAAAGCTGTAATTTCCTACTTTTAGCTATTGTCTCTCAGGTGGGGCTCTTTCTGTTACAGAAATTGTTCAGATTTAGCAATGACAGAAAACATTGTTTTCTCCAGAAATAGTGTAAAATGCATTACTTTTCCAGCTAATAACATACAGCTTTTCACCACAGGTCTACAGATGGCCACCCCTAAGTGTATTTATATAAATCATCTGTACCTCAATAATTATGCACCAAACCTGCAGTTGGATCTCCATAGGAAGCTTTTGCCCTCTTAACACCTTTCTGAGGTGTCTTAGAGACTGTCTCCAAGCCTCTGCTCCCACAGGTCTGATTGCAACATCACAGTTTGAGTTACAAAAATGGAAATTTGCCACTCCTGACTGGAATGGCTGTGTGTTTGGATCAGTTCCCAGTGGACAGAGTTAGCCTAATGCTAGCTCAGGGTACCCCTGTTCTGTCAGCCTGTGCCGCATCATTCTGCTGCTAAGGACTTAGATGACTTCCCCCAAACCCAAGCAAATAAAGTGATTGGGCTTTTAAGTTCTGCTTCACAGAGATGGAAGCCAAAAAGGTAAACACTGTTTAATTTTCTAGTAAATATCAAAGGTATAATATCACGCAGTTATACATCCTATACATAAAAGCACACAAAAACATCTTTTGACAAATCGAAATATATTTGAAATGCCATAAAACTGCTTGTAGTGTTTTGGTTTATGCCTCATTTCCTCTGGGGTGTTCTTCACAGTCCATTATTTCTGAGTAAAACATTTTTCTTTGAGACAGCCAGTCACCAGTAGAGCACACCAAATCCCTCATTCTCTATCTGGAGGACAAGTCCCACCTATAAGCAAGGCAGGAGGATAATGAAGATGGTATTTGCCATTTAGTGAAATAACACGACCAAAATTATTTTCCAATGCAGCTATTCACCATCAATCATTTTTCAGTGCTGACATGAACCACCATGCCAGGAGGGAAAGTTAATATTCTCATTTTAATCCTTCCCATTTCCAGCTCCAGTAGGAAGCCTTACAGTAAGCTTGTTTCTGCTTATGCTGTAAAATGTAATTTTGCACAACAGGCTGTCCTGATTCCCCAAGATTAAATGCTTCTGCGATGAGAGAAGGGAATAAAGGATTTAATTAGTAGCCAAGGTTATGATTCACGGTTGTTTGATCTCTTTGGCAAACTGGTAACAAACGCTTTAGTAAATTGAGAGCTTAACCATTAACTGGTGATATTTGTTTGTTCAGCCACTTGTGACATCTCTGAATTTTGGTTACAGAGGGGCTGTCTGCAGCCTCTGGGCACACAGAGCACGCTTAGATGTGAGATAGGTACTCAGTGCATTGCTGGCCTCGCTTCTGTGAATACTTTACTTTTTTATAAGGAGTGTGGCTGGAAATGACCTCACCTGAGTGTGCTGCCAGAGCACAGCACCTCACCTTCCTGGTGTGTCCACCCCCACAGCCAGGGGGGACACCCTTTGGAGAGGCACTGCTGTGCACAGTGAGTCTCTGATGGCAGCAAAGGGGTTTTCAGGGACTGCTGGAGTACTCCAGAGAACCTCTGAGGCAGCTGTGTAGCTGTGTGAGCTAAGCTCTCCTGCAATTGCAATCCCTCATTTTCAGATGTTTAGTTTTGCCTGACTTTGGGCAAAGCTTGGGACTTGTTGGATAAGTGCATTAGCAACAGGGTCAGCAGGCCTTTTGCCCTTTTGGCATCAAAGCTATTTTCCTCTCCTGAGCACTCATCAGGCTTTGAGCCCCATTGTCACCATACCCATTAATATCATAACTGACAGCTGAAGGAACTTGCCAAACACTGTTTGACTGATTCTAATAACCAGTGGCACGTTACCTTAAAAAGTAATACACACAGAATGCCTTTCAAATCAAGCTAAAGGTTATTAATTCTGTTACTGGACAGCTTCTCAGCCTGCAGCCTTCTGAAGAAAAACTGCCAATAGCTTTCACTGGCTACCAGTAATTTTCTTTCTCAATATGAACAGGACATCAAGATCACCTTGAATGCAGCACATGCTATGTAACACTTCTCATGGACTTAAACTCACAGAATTAGGTCCTGAAGCCACTAAGGAATCTACAACATTCTTATAACCCTTAGGAATCCCGAAGGATTAAGAAGGATGTAACGGTTTCACAACAGAAGACCATCCTAGTTGTAACAGGGCCAACAGATTTATACAAACCTAAATTATTTGCAGGTCCCCTTTATACATGCACCGAAAAACAACCTGTTGTGGATGCAGATGCTATTCAAAGCACAAGAAATGAGGATAGAAAAACCTGGCAACAAAATACAATGGATTGAGCACCCACATCAAAGAAGAAGGCCTGGCAGAATTAAATGACTAGAAAGCCTTAGTTTTTCTTGCCTCTTTTAGTTTCTAATATGTAGTCCAAGTGACTACAACCAGTCACTTGGGAGAAACCCGCTCTCTTCATCAGTCCATCAGAAATCTGAATTGGAATTTCACTTAAACCAAGCATGATGAAGTACTTTATGTAATTCAACCAACATTCCCATTTGGTTGGAAAGTTTTTATACATTATTAAATGAACTGTTGCAATTCAGACTTTCGTATATTTGACTACATATTGTTTATTTTCTCCAACACAATCAGCCAAAACCTCAATAGGTTTCCGAAGCTGTGGCTCATTCCCCAGTCCCACACTCACTGACAGCCACAGTGAATGTCACTGTTCAGTCAGCAGCCACCTGCCTTCTTCCTGCCGGGGACATGCAGGGCCACTCCAGAAGAATGCTCTGGAATAAAGGCTAAAACTTTATAGTTGCAAAAATGGTGCAGCTTTATGAAAAAGGAACTAAGCAGGTGCATGATTCAGGCGCTCTATGATTCAAGAAAAATAAAACCTTTTTTTAAAATTAAGCTTTACAAGATTAATCCCCATTCTGAAGTAAAGTTATTCTGCTAAAGAATCAGAAAGGAAAAGGAATTATTAATTAGAAAAAAATATTGTCCTTACAAAGCTGATAAATTTTACATCAAAGCCTTAGTAATTCCATTAGAAGTTTGTTTCTCTTTTCATCTCAGGAAGGTGTTCTACATATTGGTTTAGTGTTAACAGAAATATTAAAGCAACAGGGCAAAGGAAAGGTGGTGCTAATTTCCTATTTATAACACTTGCCTTTTTGTTCATGTGCAGAACATTTCTTTATCAGGACTGTAATGTCTGGCACAGACCTCCCAACTTACATGGACGCTGATATTATCAGAGCTAAAAGGTCAATGCTGTCTATTCAGAATGAGTTTAACAAGAACGAAAACTCAGTTGGAGAGAGCCACAGATTTATAATATCTTTTACAAAATGCTCATTTCTCGGTAAACCTAACACTGATTTGAAGCCAGGCTCAGTTTTTAAAACCTATTTAAATTCTCTGCAGGCATCTTAAATTTCTGACTTGGGACAGGGTAAAGTATTAAGAAAGAATACTGAAGTTGATTGGCTCCAAGCTTTTGGCAGTAACCATTGTTTAGATTTGAGCTTTATCTTTGATGCATCAGTTTTTATTCGTATGTTGTACATGTGAACTGAAGTCTTTTTTTCCATTCAGGCATTGAAAAACATTCTTTGTCACAGAATCTGGCGGATGAGATTCAGAGTAACTACATTAAGCCATTTCATTAGTGCATTTAAGTCTAATGAAATCTTCCATCCTAGGTCCTTCAGGCACTTTAGGTATAGAATTTGCTGTGGCTCAAGCTTATTCTGTCATTCCCTGCCTATTCCCAGTTGATGGGAATCTGCACTGAGCTACATTTTAGATGCCAAAAATTGGAAGAGATTAGGTTGCTGTGTACTCTGAAACAGGAAATACTTGATCACCATACCCAGGGATAAAATCAGAATTACTGATTATTTCCAATATTGTCGAATACCCAGTTTCTCCTTTTGTTTGTTGCTAGTTTAGCAACTGTTGTTTGCCATCATTATGATCAGTTTAGTGGGGACTCTTTACACATAGCCTGGCCCACAAATGATTTGCAAAAATTATCTTAAGGATCAACCAGTAAAAGCTACCCAGAAGTGTTAAAAAAGTATGATGACATTTGAAGAGCAAAACAGTTACAAATCTGAGGTTTAAATGAGCTTAGTTTGCACAGAATCACAGAATCATTTGGGTTGGAAGAGACATTAAAGATTACAACTCCTTGCTGTGGGCAGGGACACCTTCCTCTGGACCAGCTTGCTCAGAGCTCCATCCAACCTGGCCTTGATCACTGCCAGGGATGGGGCATCCACAGCTTCTCTAGGCAACCTGTTCCAGTGCCTCACCACCCTCACAGCAAAGAATTTCTTACTGACACCTCATTTAAACCCACTCTCTTAGTCTGCAGCCATTTGCCCTTGTTCTGTCATTACTTGCCCTTGTAAACAGTCTCTGCATCTTTCCTGTAGGCTCCCTTCAGGTACTGGAATTTACTAAGTGCTCCCAAGCATTTTCAGTGTAAGCAAGGTTGGAAACTAGCGACGAGACAAATCAAAGCCGGAATTAATCTATCCCCACCCCGGTTCTCACCATTGGCATATTCACAGGTTTAAAATGCAACGGAACTACAGAAATAATGGATACACATATAAACAAGAAGAATCACAAATAGAAGGTAAGCTAGATTTTTAGAATTTCTTTGGTCTCAGCATTCACAGGCATTTTAGTAATTACTGGCAAACAATCTGTTTGTGAAAGGTTTACATCTGCTGAACTCCTGTTCATGCTTGTAAATTAGTTATGAACAGGTAAGGTTTCATCAAATGAATTTGTTCATCTAAGCACTGAATAATTCAACAATAGTGGATTATTTCTATGAAGACATTTGGTGAATAATTTTTACAGAAAAGTATATTTCAAGGGTTTAATATAAAAAATATAAGTTTTTTTTACTTTAATAAATGTCTTACAATGTAGTTTCTGTTCCCAGTCTAGGGGAATTCAGGGGCTGACTTCCATAGGAGTATCAGTGATTCTAAATTAAAAAATTGCTCTGCAGGAGTAATATCAAGTTTAGGCTTTTGGTGAACCCTTCAGGCATTAAACAATTTGATTATTTACAAATTGTGAACATTAGCCCACAGGGAATTAGCTTAAGTTGAATTAACATTTCTACTCTTCTTCCCCCACTATGTAATTTCCCAACTATATGTTGTTGGTCTTTTTTATTTAAAATATGTAATTTTAAAACCACGGTCATCTTTTAATGGATTTGTATTTTATTCTACAGCAGCTTCCATGTCTCACTTCTCAAAAGTCATGGGGTTTAACTGAGAAATCCTTTCATGTAGTTAGAGAAATCCTCTTTTCTCTACAGATAGTCTGACTTAGCTTGATTTGGCTTGCAGATTTTTAACAAACATACAAAGAAGGACAAGTTTCAGAAATAAGATCTCCTCTGGGGTGGATTTTTGATCTTTTAAACAAAACCAAACAAAAAATACTTTCCAACTAGACCTAAGAAGGTCCAGAATAGCTAAGCAGCATAGGATTTCGGAGCGTCACACTTAAATTTGTTCAACTTTCCTTGGGGGAAATGGTCCAACATGCTGCATGTCTAGAACCAAGACAAATTGCTGCAGCTAGAATGAAGATCAGGTGCAGGTTTTCAGAACTAATGGCATGCTGGGGCAAACAGATGTAGCAACATATTTCCTTTGTGGTCTACCCACAGGGATGGTAGCTAAGAACACACCCTTACAAGGGTACTTTGCATGGAAATCAGGCAATAGCAAGAGATGTCTTGTACATCCTCAACTGTCTTTGCTGTGTATTTTCACAAAACTCCATTTTAACTTATGCCTGTTACTAGGGTATGAAGAGCTGCATGAAGAACACAGGAAAAAATATAGGATGATAGAATTATCTTTGGACGAGACCAAAAAGTCACATAAAGAAAGCAGGAAAAATATACCGATATTACCAAAGCCAATTCCCATTTTGTGAGATTAATTATTGTTTCGCAGCTTTGGTGATATCATTATCAAATACCAATTGATATTGATGTCCATATCAAATCACAGAGAACCTTTATTAAGCTCTTCAGTCTGCATTTTATTGAGTTAGAAGTTAGAAAAAGCTGTTCCTTTTTCACACGGTTTCAAGGCCAAGCAATTTGAAAGTAGTGAGACACAGCGAGATCACAGATAAGTAAATAATAACGTACAGTGCTCTTACAGATGCAGTCTGACACATTAAACTCCTTTTCTAAAGAAGATGAATTCAGAAAACAACAGGTTTTTGTTCAGTGCACACAGGAAGCCATGGACATTATTATTTTGCCTGCTCTGGTTAAAAGCCGTCTTTTCAGATTAAAAATAATATTCTTATGCAGAGCTTTTCATTTATAGCTCTGAATTATACAAGGAAATGCAGGGCTACACTCAGAGGCACTAGGAAGAAATAACCATATTTCCTGTGGCTACTTGCCTCTATATTGTTTGCCTATTAAACTTACAATAATCTTTGAATATTTAACTGGCTGATGTTACACTACTTCATTATGCTCGAGAAGTTGCTCACACTTCACAGTAGCTTTTTGCTGTGCTCATTGTAGGGAACTACGAGGCCCCTGCAAACTCAAGGCTGAGTTTGACTTTTCTATTTGGCTAAAATTACATTGCTCAGAATGCACCTCAGATACAACCTGTATACAAAAATATTTAATGCTGAGTATGAGATGTAAAAGCATCAAAATGATGTAACCCATTGAGATTTCTCAACTATTTGTTTCTATTCTCAATTATTTGCTTCTACTCTACATAAAATATGCTAATTTAACATATGCTGTATCTCACATCTTAATTAGGACTCATCTTGTGGTACTACTGCTGCCATCCCGTTTAACCTTTTGTTTTGAGACAAAAGAAATAAGCTGTCATTGGGTCAGATACTGAGACAGTTCATAGGGATCCATGAAAGGTCAAAGCAATATTGTGTTATTTAAACCTCACACAATGACTTTAGCCAGAACCCCCTTCACGTTTTTTCCCACATCTCAGTGATATGTGTATTTTCAGTAATGGTGAATAGATGTGAAAACATTGTCTCTTATTTGTAAAACCAATCACAGGCAAGAGGTTGGAGTCACTTATACATCTTCACAAATTCAACTACTCTACCAAGGCAAAGTTGAGAGAGTATCTCAGCTGTTCAGCACACGTGAAAGCCATTGCATGTTTGTGACTGAAAAAAATGAAGCAGATCTCCTGTCGCAGAGACAGGAACGATAGCAGGAAAAATTCATGAGAGGAAAAGGCCATTGATGTGAACAGCAATATTTAAATAATTACCAAAATCAGTGGTGACACTATTTCAGAAGTCCTAACACTTTCCAAGTGTTTTTTTTATTACAGAGGTGATTGGCAAATTCTCCTGATCCTCAGTAATAAAAAGAAGGTGGAAGTTGCTGTTGTGAAACTCCTTTTAAGGACTGAATTCTGAAATCAAACTGAAATCCACACCCTCTACCATTCCCACAGAAATCCACTGTAAACATGAAGCCAAACTGCTCTTGTTTTCACCATGGGACAACAGAAGGGACTGGGAGCTGATGGACTGTTGGGTCACCTTGGCTCCTGGCCTGCCACCTCTGTAGGGGCTCTGGATGTTACTTATGCACAGTGGTGTAAGTGTGTTCGCACAGCTGCACTTTTTAGTGGGTGTAGCCTCCAAAAATAAACTGATAGAAGGCTGCAAACGCGAGGGTGTTGCTGTGGTTTGTGCAAGCTGCAATGAAAAGCACGGCAAACGGTGAAAGATGGCATTAGGACAAGGGAACTTCACTTCCCTTGTCAAAGCTATCACTTCAGGGAAAGAAAGCAGTTACAAATGTAGCTCAAAACTGCAATTTTTGCAACTGGAAGCATTCTCCAGGATTTGTTATTTTACAATGGTGGGGAAACACATGGGATTTCAACTTGTGGAGAACAGCCTTTCCCTATAAATCACAGAATGTAATCTGAAACCTAGAAACAGCACAGGGGCTCACATTTATGGATTTAAAACAGATGAAGAGCAAGCTTGCTCTTAACCCTTTCCTCATAATTCCTTCCCAGTACAAAATAAAAAATGAATATACAAATACTGAATAGAAATTAACTTGGCAAAAATCAAGATTAATACAATTCTGTAAACACTGAATAGTTTAGACTTCCCTAAGGACACAAGCACAGAATTGTGCTAAAGCAAAGCACTGTAAAACTGTTAGAGCATAATCCAGTCTTTGGACTGTTCTTTCATCAACTTTTATTTAAGCAGTTTATCTTACCGAGATTAGGATCTCTCCTATAGAGCAAGACCTGGCAAACACAGGCCTCTGGTTTTGAATATCAGGCTATATTTCACTGGGAATGAAGTAACTAGCAGCCTGTCATCTCACTATAATGTTATAAACTCCTTAATCAGGCAATAGGAGAACTAATACTTACACATTAGTAATAATTTCTCTTCAAAAATATGTAAGAGCATTAAGATGACATGTTGTTTATTTATTGTTCCTTAAGATCCCAAATAATTTCTGTATCAGTTCGGCCTCTCCTGTGGCTCGCTGGACAAAAATCAAAAACCCAACAAAGCCTGTTAGAACTTGAATCCTAAGACACAGCCTTCTTTTTGATTTTTTATTTTTTAAATGTAAATTAAAAAACACAGTGTAAAAGAACGGACTGGAATATCAGCATTGCCAAGATGCATTAGTCTATACCTTGTCAGAGTTAGAGTTCCAGTACTTCCAAAAATCCACTCACATACGTAACACAATGGTGTGATTAAAACCAGAAATGGGCCCAGATCGAAATGAAGTATGATAGTATGTCATGTTAAATCTCCACCCAGTGTAGTATTTTAGAGAAAACCCTAAACCAACCATCACAGGACGGTTGACAGGAGAACAGGAAAAACAATTTTAAGCTTACTGCAAGATCACTCATCTGCAGACACAGTATTTGCCTGTGGTAATTCAAGCTCTGTCCTTTTATTGGCTGCAGTTCAGTGAAGTGGTACTTTGTCCATGTCTCCTAATGAAAGGCTAGGGTGTCTCTAGACTTCACTGAAAAGGTCATAACTGATGGAAAAAATATCTCTAAAGTGGCAATGATGGGCTCCTGAATCTTTTTCAAGTGAAGAAATAGCCACCTAAAAACACTAGAAAACTACATCATGAAAAAGAATTTAACTTTAGTCACTGGGCATGTTGTGGGGTATCCAAAAAATAGAGTCATGGCTAGACTTTGTGCTACAATAATCAGAGGGACAACCTAAAAAAAACTGGAGCTCTTTTGAGAAATCTTGCTAAAGCTCTTTTATGTAAATGTACTTGCAAAAAGAGATTTTGGGAAAACAGCGAGTGTAAGACAAAAAATCATGCTACTAGCCCAATTCTGTCTAATGACCAACATTTGGTATGTCAGCAGATCTCCAAAACCACAAGAGTCATGTATTTTATTTTTAAACCATTTCAAAACAAAGACTGGCTTTTCACAAATACATACTTTGTGGAATACTTAAGATTAGACCATCAACGGCTCCACCTTTGATGGTGGATAGTGATAAAACCTTTTATCACTAAAGCTTTTTCAAGCTACAGTCCAAGTAGATTCAGCCTACTTGGTCTACTCGACAGTCAAGTAGACCACCAAATGCTCCACTTTATTCCTGCAGATGCTCAGATCCAGACATCACCTTTGTCTCTTGTGAACTCATGATGATACCAGCATATAAATGCCATTGGAATTTTCAAATATGTACATCAGGCCATCCAGCTAGGTTGGGATGGATACAGGGTTCTGAAAAATCTCATGAGACTATCAAAATTACTGTGATAACCTGACTTATGCCATATGTCCAAATTCTGTGAGTAAGAAGGAAGAGGCACTTTGCATCTTGAAAGCCACTAGAAACAGAGACTGCATCACATTTACTGAATTAGGTATTCCAAACAGATGGATAAACCCTTCTCTAAAGCACATCCAGGGCAAAAGCTCCTGCCTAAATGTAAAAAGATGCACTGAAGTCCCCATCTTGCCACAGTGGGTGCAGAATTATGTGCATGAAGTCAAGGGGAGAACACAGGCCTGAACCTACACACTGGCTTGGCATACCAAGGGATCAGCAGAAACTCAGAAAAATTGTGTATACAAGAAGACATTTAAGACAGCAAATGTAGATTATATATTGTGGAGGATTCTAGATACACACTTACTAATTAGGTTCATGTCTTTTGTGTGGAAAAATCTGACCTGAAACATCCAATTTCTCTTGTTCAATCTAATAGTTAAAGAATACACTGTGTTATTACTACTGCAAAAAGGCAGGGAATTTTATGAGCCGATATGCTGGAGACAGAAACTGGTTGAGATTGACCGTTCTGGTATGTGAACTCCATTTCTTTCTATGGCTTCAAAGCACAAACACCACTCAACAATGTATTTTTTTACTAGAATTATCCTCTGGTAAGTTACATATGGAAAGCAGAATGTGTTTTAATTATTTTTCCCCTCTTAATTAAGAAACTGTTAACAAGTCCATCTGTATATTTCAATTTAATTTCTGTTACATAGAAAAAATATTTTTCTTAGTATTCCTATTTCTTTTGGTAAATATGTGATGATGTGCACAAAATGATTAACAGTTGAATACTTTGTTAGAAATATCAGATTATTTGTAACTTTACAGCCTTGCAACACACAAAGCAATAATTCCTCCTTAAGAGTTGAGCATCAGCTCCTCAGTGTAGGGAACAGAAAGGCCTTGATGCTGGCAAGTTTTAGGTGGACTTTATTTATTCTAGAAATACTAGAACCCCCCTTTTTGTTTGTAAAATAGATGCACACTCTTGAGTGTCTTTCCAGCTAAAGAGGTAGAATCAGAACAAGTTACCCAAACCCTCAGCTGGTTCAAATCAGAGCTCCACTGATTTAATCAGGCAATCCTGAAAGTCTTACTTAGAAGAGCACTGCATCAGTCTCTCCTCTCCTCTTTTCTCTCCATATCCCTGTGAGCCAGCTCTCTTCCCTACTCACCTTCCTTCACATTAGCCTTTGGCCTCTCTCTCCTCCTCTGACTTTCCTACACTCAGATTTCTCTCCTTTATGTTTTCTGGATCTGTCCTGTGGCTGGCTAATCCTCTCTCTTCTATCAGTCCAAGTTATTTGTCTCCATTTTCACAGCCCTTCATAGCTTACTGTGACTTCAGCCATCAAATCTCAGGGCGGTCTTCACTCTGTGTGCCACCACTCTATAATCATGCAAATGTGTTTCCACATTTCCTTTCTTGTTGCCTTTTACCAACCAATTCTGCAGCAGAACCTTTTCCTGTTTCTCCTTACTCTGGTTCCACATCTTCACAATTGAACATAATTTGGAGAATATATTCCCCATATCTTGAGGAGCATAAATGCAGAAGAACATAGAAAAATTAGGCTTTCATTGTAGCTATTGGTTTTGCAACCATGCTTTCTGTGCTAAACAAATGATACAGAGGCCTTAAAACCAAGCAAAGACTTGTTATTTCAAACTTTTGCATGACAAGAGTTGTTTTGGAAGAAAAAGGACTTACCAAACCTAATTAAACCTTCCTAGTAAGCACTTTGCAGATACATTACAGTACAAGGCCATAAATTACTCAATTTCTGACATAAAAGTATCTATTTATATAAGTAATAGTAATACATAATAATTAACATACAATATATGTCTGTTAAACCAAATTGCAAACAAGAACTGGAGAAAAAGGCAATAAAATTTGATTTTGAAAACACCAAAATTGAGAAAGTATTTTAAAGAGATAAGGAAGGTGAGGACACTTTCAATAGATACCTCAGTGATGCCTCACTGAGAAAGTGGGGAAGTGTGAAATGGGAAAATTGCACTGAAAATCAGTAGTACTTTTCTACCAGCTACTTTTACACCTTGCCTTTATTTACATGAGCTCTTCACAGTCCAAGAGCAGAGAGGAGAGCAGGCTAAGCATATGCAGGAAAACTGAAACAAAACTAGGTTCATTTGTGGTCTAGACCTTCACGGAGCATTTATCAGCACTGAAGGTGCTAATGCACAATGCTACTCTCATATTAAGAGCAAAGAGTTGATTTCACAGTTCAGATTGTTCAGGTCTTTAATTTCAGTCTTCATCATTAAGCCCTGCTCACTTTGGGGACTGAAAAACAGTTTTGAGCTTTGAAACAATATCAAAAAGAGCAGACATAGCCTTATCACACCCCTGGAAGAGCTTTTTGTTTGGGTTTAATGCTGGTTTCCTCCCTGGCTAGGATGGTATGAGAAAACCAGCCAAAGGTATTCCATCTGTGGATGGCATGATTTCAGCTACACCAGGCTCCGGGGCTGTATTTTCTCTTCCCCCTCACATGCCCATTTTATTCATATTATTTTCCTCTCCTTCCAGTTTATGAAAGCATACTCTCACCAGGTCAGTCTACTGAGACCTTAATGAGAGCCCGAACAACACCACAGGTATTTGTGCAATAGGTAATTATCTAGGCTTTTCCACATTCAAAAGTGCAGGTGATATTCTCCCTCCTCCCCTCTTTCTTTTCCCCTACATAATTTTATTATTCAATTTTTGCATGGCTTTTAGAAGACAGAAGAAAGAACTTCCACTAGAAGAAAATTAAAGTTGCCTTTTAACCCAGTACTTTTGAGTTAATATTAATTTTCTTGGAATTTGCTGATAAACAAATCATGTATCCTGAATTCCACTTTAATATCCTATTAAATATCCTATAGTAAGCAAATGCCAGGTTACAAGAGTAAATGTCACATTAAAATATGCTACAAGTAGTGGCAACCTGATATTTATTGGCCTGCAGGTCTGCAAGGTCCCTTTTTGGCCTTGAAGTACCCGATCCTGCTTAATGAGATAATCAAATAATTAATATAGTTGTATATTTTATCTTTCTTTGCAGGTCCTTAGAGTAGCTTGGCTTATAAAGATATAGCCTTTTTTTGGAGGATTTTGTGTGTAAGATATTTGCATCAGGAAAAAGCTTGGAAGTTTGGTGGTATTTATAGCCTCATTTTGAATTGTAATGTCAGCAATCAGTTTACAGATGTTTTGTGTAAGAACTGGACAGATTTACAACTTTTCCACAGGCAAATATAAAATGCATTAATTACTCATTGCTTGTTATTATTTTCTTATCATCAATAGGATATTTTCTTACCATTGATGGTGGGCTTGCAGTGTTGGGTTAATGGTTGAACTTTATAAACTTAACGGTCTTTTCCAGCCTAAATGATTCACTGATCATGTTTTAAATGAAATAACAGTCTGGTCAGAATATAAGGAAAACCAAGCTGATAAACTGCTTAAAATTCAACCAAACCCAGACAAATTGCAAACAAGTTTGAATGACTACAGCCAGAGAGACTCCATCCTGGAGTGCTGCAATGGGAAGCTCTTAAAAGTCTGTGTTTGTTTGCTGGTTTATGCAAAAATGCTGAGCCAGGCACGTCAGCTCCTTGTGGGCAGAGAACGCCTGATGCCCGCGCACGACACGGAGACTCTCGCGCATTTCAGTGGCCAGGGACTCAGTGATGACTTTTTCAAGCCAGGGCGGATGTCTCTTGGGGAGCAGCTCTGGAGCTGTGACTGCAGCTCATCCCATGGGTAATTTATCCCTGTAGCCACACCAGGGAGAGGCCTATGAAAAGTTATGGCCTGTGGAAAGTTACGGCCTATGAAAAGTCACATCTCTTAAGAACAGCGGAGCTTAACACACAAGGCAAATGTGCTTTTTGCACATAACTGAGAATTTCAGCCTCTAGCACTTCTTGGTAGTACTGGGGTTTTTTAAACACACTAAATAAATTCTTAAAGATGTAGACAACCAAAACCACTCAGGCAAACCCTACCAATTACTCATCTACCTCAGAGTTGCCTTATACTGATAAAAGTCTGGTCTTTAATTGAAACAAAAATAATTTCACTTAATCTCAGACCAAATCGGAAACAAATGGTTTGGTCTTTGGAAATCTCTTTGAATTTTACATTTCATAAGGCTTAAATATATTTTCTTCACACTAATTATTTCTGTTTGCCAGTCAAGACATAAAGCATTAATGATAAAATCCTACAATAAGGAACACTTTTGTAGAATTTCCAGTCTGAATTGAAAGCATAAAAACAAAAAAACAAACAAACAAACATCAGCTCAAAATCTTTTCGCTCAAGACTTTCATGACACAGTTTGAAAACCCAAGAGATTTGGCTCTGAAAGGCTCCACATGAGGCAATTTTTGCTCAATTCTCTGAATGTTTATCCACTGCTACTTTATTGAGATGACTAAGATGACATTGCTCTCTAGAACAGATTATCAAATTTATCTTACTTGTGCTTTAACCAGATGACCTCTGCCTGTTTAAATGCAAGTCTAAATACATCTAAAATACTTTCTATTTTATAAGTTTAAAGGTGATCCTCTTTAGAACAGTATTTACACGTGTTGTCTGTGTGTATATATGCACAAACCAGACAAAATAAAGCAACAACAAATAAAAATTATTTTTATTTGTGTAATTAGGTAATTAAATTGAATTTGTGATTTTTTTCCACTCAGTTCCCTTTTTTCTCCAGTTATGTAAGGTCTTGAAATGTTTTATCCCAGACAATTACCTGTAGCTGATACCTGTAGCTGTTTTCCAGGGATTTACTTGAGGCTAAGCTATTAGGACTATTATTTGTTTGCAGTCGGGTCTAAAATAAAGGCCAAATAAAATCTTAAATGATTGTTCACATCAGAATGGTTTCCTGAATCTGGGCTGAAGTGAATGCAGTTACAGTGTATTTTAGTGAACAGCAACTGCAGAATTTCTGAACAGTTCTTGCAGCTTAAGATTTGCATTCCAATAAAATTAAAGTGCTAAGTGGCTACAGACAGTATTTTCCAGTACAAAGTGCTGTCCCAAAGCTTGTTTTTATTCTGATACTGAAAATTATTCAAGTCAAGCACTATAAAGTTCATCTTCAAATGCAGTAATAAGTATTTCTTTTATAGTTATGGCTACATCACAAAATAAGCCATGTACAAACTATACCTGGACATTCCTTTACCTTACTGACTCCTTACAAGGTAACTATATATAACAAGGCTAAAACCTCCTATCTGGTTTCCAAAAGACAGTTTTTTACTATTTTGAATTTAATTGATATGAACTTCCAGATACTTTAGTTCACATTAATCAGCATAACACAAAATGTTGTATCAGTAGCAACAGCACAATCCTCACTGTTTTAATTGAAAAAAACCCAGCTTTAATTTCTGCCTGTGTGTATATATGAATAAATATATATTGCCTTGCTTATTATTGGAATGCTTCCACTGAACCAAAGAGTTAGTTCTCTTTCAGGTAAGAAGAATATTAAGAGTAATTGGTGGGAAGAAAAAAAAAATGGAATACAAAATGGAGGAAATACTGTATCCCCTAAATGAGGTCAGGCCCTTTCAAGTTTGTTGGTTTTTGCAAGGATTTGATACACAATATATAAGCTTCAAGATGCTTTTCCACTTTAAAACATGCAGATCTGAACATAACTTGAAGGCCTAAAGGCCAGAGGTCCAAGAAACCTCTTCAAGTCAGTGGCAATTCAGAGAACTTTCGTGAGAATAAATAACTCGTATGAATCCACTGGAATAAAAAATCTGCCCTATTGTGTGTTAGGCAGGTGTGTTACTTGGTTACTAAGACAGCCTTAAATAAAAACATGTGGATTATATAATAACATATAATTGTTTAGTTTTTGTAATGTACCCTCACCTAAGTAGATAATTGGCAATGAAGAGTGAACATGAGAACTTTTAACCTGAGATCTTTTTTTTTTTCCTGAATTCAACAAGAACATGCTCTCTGTTCTCTCAACACTTAAAACAATTTACAATGCTCATGATTTTTTTTATTTAAAAGATGTGCTTAGAGAAGATTGAATAGTTCTTGGAAACTGAGGGAAAATATCCAACATAGTGGTATCTATCTTGAAACAGGAAAAATTACAACATACATGCTGGCATTGATAGCACTTAAATCAGTATTCTGGAAGTATCACATGTATAATTACTTGTCAGTGAAAAAGAACCAAGAGAATGTCAAGGAAATGCCATTTATGCTTTGTGTTTCTCACACACGTGTGTTTCTCTCACATATTTACTAAAGGTAAATGTTCAAATATGCATTCACACCAGTTCTTGAAGAGAACATAAATGCCAGACATGACATAATACAAAAGGATGTGCCCTAAAATTGTTTCTCATCTTTAGCGATTTGTGGAGAGCTGTCCTTTCAGAAGGGTTAGCACAGATCTGACAGGGTAAAATCTTGGCCTGCTGAAGTCAATAGAAGGTTTGCTATTGATGTCATTGGGTTGGAATTCCTTCTATTATCTTTAGACACCTGGCCAGCTGCCTGAACATCTGCTGAGGTTGTCTCTAAAAAGTCAAAGTGCAGTTTCTTACAAATACTCTGATCCACTGGTGGGGACGATTTTGTCCCATTAAAAAGTACTTACAAATTAGGGTTCATTAGAAGTTGCTGTGCCTGAATTTTTTGATAGATTTACTATGGAGCCATCTCACTTGAGAAAGCATAATCAAATACTTTCTTGCTTCTCAGAACCACATTTTTCCAGACCCCCATCAAAACATGGTGTAGTAAACCATTTTTCCAAGGATACACAGGAAGTCTGTGGCAAAGCTAAAAAATTCAGTCCCGTGAAATTGTTTGAACATATTTCTCCTCTATTTTTTTTGTGTGTGTGTTTTGTTTTGTTTTGTTTTTTAGAAGTACTAATCAAGAACAAGAATATAAGGAAAAAAATGAGGAAGGTTTATACTAGTGAATTAACATGTTTCAAGCTCAACATTTCCTAGAAGCACAATGAATTAAAGTGCAAGGTACAAACATAAGCCAGGTGATTTCTCAATTTATGGTCATATATGCATACATCAAAATATTTGTGTATCTCTGCTTATAGAGACAAGGAACAAGCAAGGGTCTGCCTTTGAATGGCAACATTTATGTGACCATTTATAGAACAGTGACAAGAAGAACACAAAAACTATATTAAAACAGAAAAGAGTTTAGAGAGATCTCACTACAGCTGCTAAGTATTAACAACTCTTCTCACACTTCATTTGTCTCTCACTTTTTGTATTTAATGTAGTCTTCCTTACTAAGCTTTCCAATTATACAGATTTCCTTTTAAATTGTTATTATGTGGAAAAAACAAATGCATTCTCTAAAAATGACTGTTTTTATAAAAGCAGGGTCATTGGCAGGCACCCAGTCTCACCAGGTTCACTGATGTTAAAAAAAAATTAATGGTACAGTCTAAGTTCATTAGTCTAAAGCACAATTGCCTGACATATAGATGGCATTAAACACTGGTTACATGTTCTTGCTATGTTGATGTCGAGGGAGGCTTAACAGTACCTGCCTGTCTCAAGGCTACATGCCCTGAAAGAGGTTTTTATTCTTTTAATATTTCACCCTATCTCCAACCACTTCAAACAACTTGCATAGAGGTAATATAAGTAGTTTGACAGAAAGTTTTCAGAAATACAGCAAGAAGCATCCAGCCTTGCTCCAAGACAGTTTAATGCAGGGAACAAAGCTGCTCCATCACCCTCCACACCTCTGAAATACCCTTTTCCTTAGACAGTGCAAGGTGCTTGCTCGAGTCAGCACAAGACATCACAACAGCAATAAAATAGACAGTTGTGTTTAAAACTCTGACTTTAAGGTCAACCAAGTACATTCAAGGCCTCAAGAAAGATCTTGCCAGAGAGTGGGGGAAAAAGTTTCTGGGAAGGCTGAGGAACATAAAATTAAAACCTTTTGTAGACGGTCATACTGTCTGTATGTTGGAATCAGACATGTAAAAAAAGGCACATCCAGGTGACTTCCCTGCTCTCAGCATTAAACCACGGCTCCCAGTATGAAGAGTAAGATGTTAGTATTAATTTCATAAATACTGTACATGTACATTGAATTTTTAACTTCAACTTATTTGAAATCCTTAGTTTTCCTAAACAGGAAATCCTAAATAGGAACAGTTGTTCAAAGTTCCCACACATGAAAAATTGATGTTTAAATGGGAATGAGTCTCTCCAGGAGTCAGAAACAGAAAGTACTCTAATTTAACTAAAAAGAGCTGGCTTACAATTCCTTGCAGCTATAAGTGTATGGAACTTCCACTGAGTACAGTGGGCAATACCTCACAGAGTAAAACATCCTTGAAAGATTCTGCAGGGATGAGGCCAGAGATTTTTTACTTCTCGTAAACCAGAAACAGATCACCAAAAGACTGTTTCAGGAAAAAAAGATATTAAACAGAGGACTAACACATAAATTTTGCAGAATTTGATGTTAACCAAAAGTCTGTGGCCTGGGCTGAGGTACACACTTTCAGCCTGATAATATTTATAGAGTGAAGTTAATACTTACAAATACAGAGATAAAATACAAAACACACAAAGTCCATGCAAGGAGACCCTCCAGATAAAGAGGCAGCCCAAGATGACATATTTTTACTTCAGCTACTTTTAAAATTTAGTGTTTCTCCAATATACTTCCTACCACAAGTACTGAGGTCTTGTAATTTCCAAAGCACTTCAAGACAAAATTTTCAGCTTCTTGGGAGATGCTGGTGTGAGAAACAATGGCACAGTGCAAGCATTAATACAGAGAAGTGAAAGAACCCTGATCATTCTAAATTCAGATCAAATCTTTGTTGCAAGCTCACTTGTAAAATGTAACATAGCAATTTGCTATTGCAATGCCATGTTGTTAAGGTTGGTTACCAGATTTAGAGAGACCTGATGTACTTAGAAAACACAACTAAAATCCCATTATTCTTGCAATGAGTAATTAACCATATTTTCAGCTTTGCCTTCAGCATATGGCTGCTACTGGTAGGAAAGTAGAATTCAAGCAAGAGAAAGCAAGACCTCACTTTTGTCCCATTTAATTTGCCAAGCAATTCTGTTTCTGGTGGATTTAGTAACATATTACAGCCTTCAGTGAACAGTAATCATTGGAAGTATTAGGAAACAGAAGCTAAGGATTAACCTTGCATTAAAACTACTGTTGACCTTATAAGAGTGATTATTTATTAGTCTGTTAAAATCATGACATAACCTCACAGCTCATATAACTATTCAGGTGTATTATAAAAATAAATAAATACCATCCTTCTCTCACAACTAACAGAACTACACTTGAAATCACTTGCACTTGAAATTTTAATACTGATGTTTAACAGATCAACACAAATACAACATTCAGATTACTGTTAAGATTAAAAGGTTTATTAAAAGGTAAATATAAGCATGGCTGCATGAATAAAAAAATGCCCACCAAAAAAAAAAAAAAAAAAAAAGACTCCAGCTTTCTTTCTATTTAAGCTGAGTAAAGAATTTTGTTTAGAATACATAGAGTTAAAAAGCAACTACTTGGTCATACTCAGTTGTTTGTGCAGCACCAAATTTAAATCCAAGAGAGATTATGAGAAAATTTGCTGCAGGCTGTCAGACCTCATTAAGTTAATGGAACTGGTAAATTGGCACATTTCCAGCACATTGTAGAAAGAAAAGCGCTTTCAGCTCAAGAGTGAAGGAGATCTAGTTTCGGTTTGGCAGCTAAAGGAGATTATTAGCTATAAATAATGGCTGCACTGAGATGACTTATATGGGATTGCTTGACCAAAATGAAGTCGAAGAGACAAAAAACATTAACATTTTGAAACGAATGATACAGTCTCTTTGTTGCATGGAATCTAGAACAGCTTTGTAGACATTTTCCTTTTAAAGCCTTACTATTTACAAAATCATCTGAAAGTCTTCGTAACAAGCTTAGCTACCACTGAACTCATTAACGGAGAGAATATTCTTCTCTCTGTTGAGCCTTTGAATCTCTTTAAAAGATGCTCTGAACCAGTGCCTCAGTGTGAGGTGGCAATGTGCTGTGATGTACTAATATATTAGTATAAAAGTATTATATTATTTTTGCCTGAATTACTGTGGCATGTTTTCAGAGCCAGGACAGCAGAAGGACAGTACCCACAGAGGGCATGGAGTAGAAATCAGTAGACCTGGGAGATGCTGCTTTCCTGAGCCATCAAAAAAGACAAAATGTGGAAGAATGTGTGTGTGTGTGCGTGTGTGTGTGTGAAAGAGAGAGAGAGAGAGGACTCTCTTGGGACAACGAGATCTGCATTTTCTTACATTTACATTTCTTACGTATTTCTTCCCTCAAATTTTTAAATGGTAAACCATCCTAAGTGGTGAACTAAAGGTCAGATTATCCTCTGAATTTATACCAATAAACCCAAATTCTGGGGTTTACTTAGATTCTGAGTTCTGCGAAGTTTGAGATTTCAAATATCGCTATGGCCAGGAACTGGTTCTATCAATTTACTTATCTGAGTTGAAGTAGACTGGGTATTTTTCCATTCTTCTGTGGTGAAATTTTTGGAAACAGGTGCTGACTCACAGCGCTTTTTAAAAAAAAAAATTCTTTCTCTGGAACACTTTAAAGGAAAATGAGGCCGGTTTCTGTGTATTTTGGCCTTAGCTTCTTTGTAAAGCGGTCAGTGCAGGGTGCCCATGGGCGAGTTTGGTAAGAACACCTGTCATCCTGCAAACTGGATTAGCATCATGTAGATCCCTGGTCAGTACTGCCCTAGAGGGACATTCACTTCTGAGCAACTCGGTCCAGACAGGATCCGACCACCTTTGCTCACGATGCGGCCAATTCCCCCAGGCACACAGGCACGGTGGGTACAGAGGCACTTTGGTATCTGCACGCGCCTGCTTTTACTTTAGATTTACTGGTGAGTGACTACTGAATTCTGCCAAAGAAAGTAAACATCAGGTTCCCTCCCGATGAATGAAAGCTTTATTATGCTCTAAAAAGTTCTGCACAGAAAAGACTGCCCCCAACAATCAGTTGAGCTAAATGTAAAAAAGTAACAACAACAAAAAAACCTAAAAACCATTTATGCGGTAACACACACTGCTTTCATCAGGGATCTCAAGGAGGAATATATCAGAATGTAGGAACACCAGTCATGTTCTGATGTTGCAGGGCCAGTTTGAAGGGTTAGGCGCACTTAATTCACTGCATCCCTCAGTGGGTAGAAATTCAGCATCTAACACTTACTCACACTCTACACCACTCCAAAATAGCCACCAACCTGAAATCACTTCTTATTTTTAATACTGCTCAAGAGTAGCTTACCTCCTCTAGACAATAAAATTCAGCATGTGAATGTTTCTGCAGGAACACTGACTAGGAAAACTTAGGTAACTAAGCTACTCTGTAACAGAGTACCAGCATTCCTGCATGAAGTCCTCTCCATCCTTTATGAAAGGATAAATGAAAATCAGAGCTAAACAGTTTATCCAAGTGTTCTGCTTGAATACAAAACTAAATTGACTCTTCCTTTTCTAAGCACCTTTCTTTTCTAAACACAGAGGCCAAGGAGAAGGCATATGGAAATAAAAACTACCATTATAAAGACCAAAATTCACCTATCCAAAAAATGTACTTTGGAACAGTTTTAACTCTTTTTCTTCCCACACACAAAGACGAGAATAATGACTGACCAATTAAATGTTTCAATTGTTCAATTAGTTTCAATTAAATGTTAAATGTCAATATAATACTTAAACAACTAAGTAATAAAACTGCAAGCAAATACAAACAGGCAGTTTCTCCTACTATCTCTTTTAATAAGGCAGAAAAACGATTTTTCACTTGCAACTTTCCAAGCATGTAAGTAGACTTAATTTCCTCCCATGACAAGATTATATGCTTTATGCACTACAGATTTATAATCAAATATCTCATTAATATACCCAAGTAGTGTAGACAGGATCCTGGTAAACAAATCTACCCCAAGAGACTTGAAGCACTAAGTACCTTCTGATATTCTTTTCTAGACACCTAAGGTAAATGAGATAAGACATAAATGAGAGGGTTCTCCAAACCTAGGAACATTACAGATTTTGCAGTCTAGTCGATCACACCTTTTAACTGAACTCTTTTGAACCCTTACAGATTAAACATTAAACACAGGCAAATTGCCTAACCAACTGAATGTTATAAACCTTGACAGGAGTGAGGACCACTCACATTTCTTGTGATAAAGTTACTTCACTGTTTTATATGAGTACTATAAGCCAGAAAATGTAAACTGATGCCTGAAGGCAGGAGTCTCCTAATGAAGGTAAAGAGTAAAAATAGGGCCAGAAAGGAAGGAGCAGAGAAAGATAATTCTTCACTATGAGGGTGGTGAGGCACTGGCACAGGTTGCCCGGAGAAACTGAGGATGCCCCATTCTTGGAAGTGTTCAAGGCCAGGCTGGATGGGGCTGGAGAAACCTGGTCAAGTAGAAGGTGTCCCTATCCACAGCAGGGGGGTCTAGGTGACCTTTAAAGATCCCTTCCAACCCAAACTATTTTACAATTCAATGACAACTGATTGCTTGTACCAAGGCAAAACAATTATTTTGTGGTTCTAAGGTATTTGAGCACATGAACAGTCTTACTAGGTAGAACCTTGGTTATATAGTTCATTTCTTGGAGGAAACAAATTTAAAACAGCCTGAACAGAGTGTCCTAATTTGAGTGCAAGATATTCCAGAAATAACAATATTCAAAGAAGAAATATTGATGCTTCAATAGTTGCTGGTTTTTTGCATAGCAGAAAGTGACAGTATACTGAATTTTATCAATCAAACTATAACCTTACATACACCAGCACCAAACACTGCATTGTATCCTGTGCTTTCCTATTTGGACATATTAACCGGTTTTGACCACTTGTCTACTGTAATTACTTTGATTTCCACAGAGGTTTCACCCACTTCCAGCTGTTAACCATGAACTTTTTTGTTCTTAATGTACATCAAACCAAACAAAAGCCAAAATTACTTGTTTGCTCTCAGTCCTTTGGGTGCATGTCAAGACTGACTACCCAAAGATATAATCATTAAATTCCTCACCCTTGTCAAGTATGACCATGACAAAGAAACAAATAAGATTCAATGGTAAAATTAGTTTAAAAAAAGGTCTCATTCAGTCATAAACTGCTAATCAATTCTTTATCTGACACTGAGTATAAATGACACATTGCTTCAAACACACCTGACTGTATATCTGTAATATTCTCTGTATCTTAGAACTGTATATGCAGGCTTTAGTTTTCAATCAATTAGTGCCAGATAAACATTTTAAGAACAGTGGCTATAAGGAGATGAATGTAGTGTGCTTTTCTAGTTTCAGTTTAATTTCAAGTATCTCTAAGTACATACTCCTGACAATTTATTCCTAAAAGGAAGTTCCTTATTTTCAGTTTCTTTAAAAGCTCCCTTCCACCTTTCCTGACTTCTGCAAGGCAGTATATGCATCACTTTGAAAACACCTGTGTTTGTAATTAATTGTTTTATATGTTGGGGTTTTTTTGTAAATAGTTACAATCTTTCCCTCTGAGGGTATTATATGTATATATTATTTATAAAAGATTTTTTTTCACTCTGTACTATTTATGAGTAACTATTCTTCACTGAACTCATTCCTGCACAGAATTTAATTTTTGCCATTGAAATTAATTTTTTGAACTATTCAGGATTAAAGAGAGGTCAATAAACCAATTACTTTGGGCAACGGTGCAAAATCAGTACTAGTAAAGTAATTAATGCCCTTTTCATTGTTTCCACATCATGGAGTGTTAATAAATTGGGCTTTTGTCACTATCCAGTAATTTCTTTACAACAAATTTCTTCATTCCAATCCATCTTATTTTATGGCTCCCTGTTAATACTTTAAAATACCAGACTAATTAGGTTTGCATTTACACTGTTAAGTCACAAGCTCCATTTTCATCTCCGTTCAGACTCTCTATTTTCTGATATTCCTAATGAGGCAATACTTTTATTTAAAGGGTGTGATCCTTTAAAGAATTTCTAGTGGCTTATTAGTTATGTGAAGAGGATCTTTCAGGAGTTCCCACGTATATCGCTTAAGCACAGCACAGCGGCACGCACATTAGCCATGAACGCTAGCACACCATTAAATCCAGGACCTCCTATAACCTGGAGTTCATCCTTTTACAGGATCAGCCTGTTTGCAACTGCAGCACTTTAATTACTCCCTTCCCTCATATGATATTTTGATTCATGCATTTGTAATGTGCTTGACTGTGGCACAAGTAAAAACATCTTCCTTGTCTCCAGCAGAGGTGAACAGAAAAGTGGGACTGGGCAATGTCATCACTCAGGATGACTTTGGGACAGAAAAGAGGGCTCTCCCCATATTTCAGCTGCCGTATCTTCCAAGGGCACCATCAGGAAACACAAAATTCAATAAGGAAGCCAAGTCACAGACAGCAATTCACCTGAGTACTTCATAGTCACCCACAAGAAAAAAGCGCCTTCTCTGTAAAACACAACTCAACCTCTCTCCTGTCAGGAACATGAAAATGAGAAAACACAGTAATTTCTCTTCTGCAATGTGAACTGATGTGAAATTTTACTCTGAAAGGGACGGAAGTGAATAACTTGAGCATTTTCCTTTAAAAAGGAAATGGCAACGGTAGGAGGAGCCCTCTTGCTGAAAACAACTACATAAACTAAGTATCTTTTAAGGACTTTTTTTCCTGAGGGGGGGCGGGCAGGTAAAAACAAATTAAAATTCTAAATTCCCTCACCTGGCTGCTACTCCTGAGATTTACAGAGAAAAAACCAAGGTCACGTGATGCTGGTCTTGGCTGGTGTAGAGTTAATTTTCTTCATAGTAGCCAACACTGACTGCGTTTTGGATTTGTGCTGGAAACAGTGCTGGTGATACAGGGATGTTTTCATTATTGCTGAGCAGGGCTTGCACAGAGCCAAGGCCTTTTCTGCCTCTCAACCCCATCAGTGGGGAGGCTGGGAGAGCACAAGGAGTTGGGAAGGACACCGACAGGACAGCTGACCCCAGCTGCCCAGAGGGACATTCCTCACCATATGGCATCAGGCTCAGCCATAAAGCTGGACAGGAAGGTGGAAGGGGATGTTTGCAGTGTTGGTGTTTGCCTTCCCCGCTCACTGTTATGTGTGGTGGAGCCTGGCTGAACACCTGCCCGCCCTTGGGAGGGGGGAATCAATTCCTTGCTTTGCTTGCACCTGTGGCTTTTGAATCACAATGTTAAACTGTCCTTACCTCAACCAACTAGCTTTCCCACTTCTAACCTTCTGATCCTTCCCCCCATCGCAGCATGAAGGGCATGAGGGAGCAGCTGTGTGAGGTTGGCTACACCCTGGAGGAATGAGCAACCTCATTTCTAGCAGGTCAGCTAACCCAACTGGAAAATAACTGAGCTTTCTCAAGTCCCTGAAGAAAATGTAAAGATCTCTGCAATCCAGGCCTTACGTGAATAAAAATACTCAGCATGGCAGCATCATGAGTGGAATCAATGGTCACTATCTCTGTACCTCAAATGCTTCTCATGCCTTGGAATTGTGTTTGGAATTAGTCCTCCTTCCTCATATGAGGTCCCATACATTCATATAAATGCGGTGGTGAATTAATATACGGGTAACACTGAGATCTGAGCACATACTTCAAGCCATTCTGAAGCCAACAAGAATTACGCCCATACCTTAAATGTACTTTTCTGGTCCTTCTCCAATTTCTGAGTCGCTTGCAGTGAAGAGAAGGAAGGGATAAGAGCCAAGCATGCCAAACACAGCCTACATCACCACCTCTGCTTCACTCAGAGGTGAATGAAGTCATTAACTTGAAAATCTGGAGTTGGAAGAAGTTTGAAACCACTTACAACCTCCAAAATTCCACCTGGGAGATAATTTGCCAAGGTGCTAAGTGGATTCAGAGCCAAAATTCCTGGTTCAGCCAACCCAGCTGTATGGCAGGAGTCTCCTGCCAAGAACGTGAAGGTACAGAATTGCAAAGTCAGATATAAGACTGAGCAATTTTCACAATCGTACACCCAATTTAAATCCCTACACTGATGTTCGTAAAAAGCCTTGAAGATGAAAAGTAGTGTGCACAATAAGTCCTGAGTAAAATTATTAAAACCAACATTTCATGAAGAGAGATTAATTATGTTATTACTGTTTGCACATGTGAATTTTCCATAAAAACAGAAATCTGATCCACAGTTCAACCAAGCATTTTAACATGTGTCTGACTTATAAGCACATGAGTAGTCCCATTTCAGTTAATGAGATCATTCCTGCTCAAAATTTAGGCATGTGTTCCACTACCTGTGGCCATGGGATTAGAGACACAGACACAACGAGACAGTTACCACCTCTTTAGCCATCTTGACCTCAGACAGTGATGTGTTATCTCAGAAGCAGTTAACTACCTAGGTAAAGTCTCTGCCCATAAATGCGACTTTTACACCTAAAAGTTTACCACATGGATGAGCCAGCATGTCCTGATACTGTCCCACAGGTAGGCATCTACAGATCTCTCCAAAGGTGCCTGATGTCAAGGTCATGACTAGTTGATGAAACCTTGTCCAGACCTTGGCTTTGAAATTCTACTATTGACTCCTACCACTTGATGAGTACTTAAAGCTCAATTTCCCTCTTCCTTTTCTCAGCTTTGCATAGTACAAACAAAACTGCATGGAGATGATTCCAGTTCTACAACCGCCTTAAAATTTTTACCACTCTACTGAGTTTAAAAAGCACAGAGCTACCTTTGAGGGACAGGGTTAAACGCCAGTAAAATTCAGAGGAAAAATGAAAACAATGGTGAAAATTATTCTCAAGTTTTTAAAATAAAAGATTTCAGCATATTCAGTTCTGAGTGAATACTGCTCTTTAAGGAAACTGAAGGAAAAATATTCTCTAGACAATATATTTCAGAAATTTCCATGGCAAATACTGTTCATGTAGTTCCTTTTTTGTATACACTTTTAAGTGACTGGAGAGCACAGCTACTACTACTATCTCCACTTACCTACTTCTTTAGATGGAGGATGAAACATAACAGCGACCAGAACTTTATGCCCTACCTTATCGTTTATGTTTCTGAATATTTATTAATTTTATGCTCTTCATTCTTTAAAGGATTCCTTAGGTTCCTCTTGAACTGTTGTCTTTAAAAGTTAATTCCAGGTGGAAAACAAAGCACTAAGCAAAAAGAGCTTAAGATTTGACTTTCTTTTTAAACTTTTAACAATGCACAATAACTGCCTTTTCCTGTGGTCACAATTATTCCAGGAGACCAGAAGGAGGTTCTTTTAATTGATTTCTATGTAATTTCCATCTTGAGAAAGAGACCCTACAACTGAATTTTTCTTCCTGGAATGGCTTATGGATTATGTACCAAGAAATGGGCTAATTAAATAAAAATCAAAGGAATTTTTTCAGAAAAAGACACCCCTCTCTTCTCTGTGTGTATTACTACATATTATTTTGTGATACACAAAATCTATCAGACAACTATTAGTCCATCCAGTGAAGTACATACTCTGCTCCCAGAAATTCAATATTTCTATATTTTCAGATCAATGTAGCAGGAATATTTTCAGTGTAAATAAAACCTATAAAGATGTTGATATTTGGAAGTTGAACTCTCTTTACTGCTTGAAGAATATCTGTTTTGCTTCGTAAGCACCCATCAAGTGACACTACTGAGAGCACCTAAAAACGTCCAAGAAATAATAATAGGGGAAAGAAGGCAATTCTGGCAGACAGAGAATATCCTTTTCGGTAAAGAAACTTTGCACCTGGTGCCGTCTTTGTTTAAAAAAAAAAAAAAAGTAATTTATTTGGAACCAAACACCACTTTGAAAGAAGAAACTGGATAAAGTGAACACTAGAGAGAAAGTAAATCACTTTCTTGTAATAAGAACAATAGTGCTCTTTAATTACAGATATTTTATAGAGAATTAATTAAAATGCTGCATAATGTAAAAAAGAATGAAGCACAGAAACTAGCAGGAAATTTGTGAATGATGCATTTAACAGCCACGTGAAATACCTTTATTACTTGATGTCCTCTTGGATAAAAACCACTGATAAGTTTTTCTTCCTACACTTAATAATATCCACTTGCTAATTTACTCAATTTTGACATTCTCTTACACACACACACTTGTAGATATACTCCTTATAGCCAGCGCTGTGAGAACTCTCCATCTGGTCTGCAAACTGTAGAATTTCCTTTCCCATCTATCTCAGAAATATAGTCCCATGACCCACGGGTCACCATCTGCTCAGTTACACTGGCACAATGCCTAGTATGCTTGAGGTAATGCCACCATCCTTTCCTCCAATTGTAAACTCCCAACAAGGCAGACATCTACCAGAGTGTTTGCACACAATGAGGCAGCTCCCAGTGAGATTATAGTTAAGACACCACAGAAATTCCCTTCATCTACAGTAGCCTAGGATGTGGGAATGACCAAAGACACATGCAGTCTCTCTTGATCAAAGGTCATTCTAAGGAACAAAGCAGTCAGTGCTGATGTGTCCAAGATAGCATAATATAACACACACACATAATTGTGTCCAGCATGTGTGGTTCCCCCCCAGTTCCTCTCTTAATGATCTTTGCTTCACTCAGTATTCATTTGCGTACAATCTCCTATTCTCAGGATGCCCTAGAGCAGAACAAATTATACTAAACATAAGCGAAATCAAACAAAGTTTTCATTGAGTACCATTCATAACATTTACAAACAAGTCTCTTGTGTTAAGTTTCTCAGAAATAATTGGCAGGTTCAGTTTTAGACCACTACATTTTCTTCTTCTTCTTCCTTTTTTAAGGTATCAGAAAATTGAGGGGGTTTTGTATCATAAAACCGGTAGATAGGTACAAATATAAAATTTAACAAAATCAGAGAATTCGTGTGGAAAGATATTTTTCACTTTTTTTCAAGTGCTATTAAATACTAAAAAAAACCAAACAAACCAAACACCCCAGGAATGGATGTTCTCTGGCTTATGCAGCAGACATTACAGGTAAAAGTCTTCTTTTACACTGCTCCAATAGTATGAGTCCAGGGTAACAGAAAAGTACATTTAAAATTTACCTCTATATTGCACTTTTCCTTTGAGTCCCACTACAAGGAAACACTCCATCATTTTTTGTTACACACTTTTCTGTGCCTCACTAGCTAGCAAGTGTTCTAAAACAACAAGCCAAAAGCCCATTGGCAGAACAAAAGCAAAACAGGACCTTTTCTACAAATTCATGCCATTTGTAGCATGTGGTTCTCCCTAAGCTATCATTTCAGCTTCATTACTCAACTGCCTAACACTTTATTCAGGTAGGATTACACTGGAAGAGTAATTTCAGCAACATTATGATTATTAATCCCCAAGAATGCCAAAGCTAAAAATAAAATCCAAACAGTGTGAGAATCCAGGCAGAGTTACGACAGCATTTCTCAAGGGATCAAAATGTCATTATGTTCACTCCTTAGAGGGAATTTTCTCCTCCAAGCTTCAATCTTGCAAGAGGAAAGGTCAGACCTCTGGCAGGCTGTGAGTGTGTGTGCTCATGGGCCAGCATAGGTGTTTTCCTCAGTACAGCTCCACACACGGATGAGGATGAGGCAAAGCTCCATGGATTTCTGCCTGAATTCTGCGCACATCACTCAAGTGGGTTTGGGTGAAAAGAAATGCACACTGAGGAGATGGCTTGCAACTCCTCCTTTTTAACTAAAGGTAAATGATCTCAGCATCAGAACATTATACAGAAACTCAGGTCCTTCCTGGAGCATTCTTTGACAGCACTAAAAAGTAGCATCTGTCACTTAACCCCCACTCATCTAAATTTCACAGATGAAAACACCTTTTTCTCTGTAACTGGAAATTAGAGCAAGCAACATAAAGCTGTGCAGTCAGATGAGGCTCTTGGAATTCACAGCATGTTCATCTCCAAAAGCTAGATTACAGCTTGTGGCATAGTGCACAAAGCTGCCTACAATAACCTGTTTCTAAGCAAGCTGAAAACCTAATAAGACTCAGTATTTTTGATAACTAAATATGCACTTACTTTGTTGCCTTAATGCCCCTGACATGATCTAAATTCAGAAGAAGCAGAAGCACAGATTATTAGAGGGAGCTGGAGCTGGTGATGGTGAGGATGTCTGTGTCATTTCTGCATATACATATATGAGAATCTTCAAACATCAAGGAATGGGGAAGAATTTTCTTAGCTGGAAAATAGCTGTAAGAAACCCACTTGACTTCTAGAATATTTTTCTTCTTCTATATCTGAAGGTAACTTTATTTTGCTATTTTAGATCCATATTAGTATCTGCTAGTGCTTCAGCATGTGACCAGACTATGTTTTCTTTTCTTTGTGCTAATTTGCAAAATCTCCTTATTAAATTTTTAATGAAGGGACAGTCATAGCAATGAGTGGCTGCAATCTTCCTGATTGTTTCCTGCACTGATACTCAATATTCAATATCCAGCTTTATGTCAGAAAACATAATAGGGAAACAGCAGGAGTAGATACAACCAAGGACCTCATATGGGGTACAAAATATCTTGGATATACTCCTGCATGTCTCAGACAAAAGCACACTGTGACCCTATGAACACTGAGCAGGTATTTGCAGGAATTACTGTAGGAAATTAACTTGGAAAAACTGAAATTGTGTGGTAAGGTTATGACAAACCTTCTGAGAAGAACTGGGAAGGAACCAGATGTTTACTTCAGAACATGGATCTGCATTCTCACATATGTGCCACATATCTCACATATGTGCCACACCACGCTCCCTGCCCCAGGGGACATCATGACTTGACCTTGCTACACATTTCCCTAAAAAAAGTTTCTTACACAATTAACTGATTAAAAGAAAAGTGATCATACAGAGAAGAAAGAGAGTTGAAAGATGAATTTTATTTTTTCCTGGCTCAGTGTGCTTATTTTTTTGCCTTGGTTAGACCATTCCAGTAATGTTGCTGGAATATAAATGTAATCCACAAGTATGAGACTAGACTTAGTGCTGATTAATTTAAGTGTCTTAAATCTACAGCTTCATGTATGAGCTAAGCTTGGGTCAGAAATGCCAAATTAAATAGTGGCACAACTCTTAAGAAATAACTTGTGACTTGGACAATCCATAAGGAATCAATAACAAATTAAAACCAGTCAGTAGCAGTGAACTGAATAAATGAGTCATTCTTCCCAAAACAAACCTAATAGTAAAGTTCATTTGTCTATCAGGAAATTAGTGCTGTATTTTTGAAAGGTGCCAGATTATTTTTTAGAGATATGAAGCTGATATTGAGAACCAGAACAGCTTTCCAAAATGCTTCTCTTACTTAATAAGTAAAAATATCATGTCTGTGCTTACTATTTCATTCTTCACAAATGGGTAGAAAATTCTTTTGTTTCAATTTTGAAATGTTTGCACAGCACAGCTTTCCCAAAAAGCCTTCTGGAAAAGTTTCCAAAGGTTTTGGGAAAGATTATAAAAAAATGTTATTCAGGATTAGTTCAGAAGCAGTAACTAAGCCCAGAACAGCACTGGAAAATGGGCAAAAAGTAAGATATGCACTGTTATGCATATAACAGTGTTATGCAGTGTTAGTTAAAAATGTAGTTTGATAAGAATCAGACCTAACAACTTTGAAATTTTCCAGGAATTCTAGGAATTGTGACTAAGTACGAAATTGTTCAGACTTAGAGGACTTCAGTATTGGCTTATCCCACATAAAAGTAACATTTAACTTATTTGAAATTCAGACATATTCAGAAGGCTGGTAGAAAGAAAAAAAATATTAAAGACTTAATTATTTAAATGATTATTAAAGGATTTTAATAGCAAGTCTGTGCTAACAAACTGTGCCTTAATTGATATTAGTTGTATTCTCCTTTTGCAAAAAATTCTGATTGATGCATCTAAAAACACCTTTAAAAATTAAAAATCTCTTGGTTTTGCTGACAGTAAGGTTACCAGGAATCACTCAAGAAGCTTTGAATCAGTTCCTAATTCCTGATTATATTTCAAATATGGTAATGGATTGAGCAAAACCTTTTGTTATTCTATCAAAAGACCAGTCCGTGTAAAACTGACCAAGAACTTGTACTCTATTGGATGTTTAAGTATTTCCCCATATCCTTTAATGATATTACACCTAGAGAATGACCTGTCAGCTCTACCACAGCTTAAAAGAACTGCTAGAGTGGAGCAGGTGGGTGCAACTAAAGACCCAGCCTCAGTACTCAACTCCCAGCACAAAAATGCTGAGTTATTCAGCAATCATCATCCTGAAATACACAGTGAAGTGTCCCACTACGCAACCACTGGCTCTTCTCTGCAATTCCCCAGTCTATTTCTTCTTACTATAGCCTGAGAAAATTCTAAATATGTTTATACAAAAGAATTTGTTCAGTAGGAAACACTGGCTTTCCAATGGTATTTTTTTCTCCCAATACTCCATTGAAACTTTCTATAAATATTTTTTTCCTCCAATTAACATGTGTTATAAGACCAGCAGAAAGATCATAAATTATTGTTGCTGTAGGCTTTTCAGTGTAATTTATTACTGAAAAGTCATGAGCACCACTTTGGAAAGGCCAGCCTGTGAATCTGTAAACCGAGGAAATTAAGAACTAAGCTGGTCTCTTTACCCTGAGGTCAATTAGAAATGACACCAGCAGACTTCTTGGTGACCTGGGGAGATTTATAGCTTACCATGCTAGGCCTGTGGTTCAGCCAGAAGATTAAGATCAGAACAGCACCTGGAAGACTGTCATCAGTTAAGACAGACTGGACCAATGGCTCCAGGCTAAAATGTGCACAGGAAAAGAGGTCATGTCAAGTAGCCTTTGTTTTTACCAGGGCTAAGGCATATGTGGAAGGTACCCCTTCGAGAGAGAGTTGGGCTAACAAAGGTCTGATATAGGGGCACTGGACTCTCTTGTAACAGCAACAAAGGCAGCAAGTTGTCAAGGCACTCTGACTTATCTCATTACTAAAAGTCACCTCTGAAGATATTTGCTACTGGACAAGGCTTCATGTGATTTGCAGATCTTGTTCTTTACTGCTTTTCTTTTGTTATTTTTACAAGTGCAACCATTAGCTGCAGAATGCCTCACATCATAAACCCTCACGATTTGGGAAAAAAATTTGATCACTCTGCTGTAAGAATCTTATAAGAAAACAAAAAGGCTGTGTCTTTTAGCCACTCATAAATATTTTATAATTTGGTAAGAACAATAGCCTACAAGGTCAAAGTTCAGGTCTGTAGTAGTCAACAAGATCCTTGCAAGACAATAAAAGGGAAAGCTACCCTTTGTTTTATAACAACTTTGGAAACAACTTCACCGAGGCGGTGGAAGCTTACAGACTTTCCATTGTATTCAAGTCATTTGTGCAAGTTGCCCTTATTACAGCTTTGATAAATGATGTTTGCAGTAGAAAAGCTGTTTAGGGTTTCTGAGCATTGTGAGCATTTAGATCCATGTCAGGTACTCAACAGGGATGTACGGAAGAGCGCACAGCGTAGAAAGCAATTGTCATTTTTCTCAAGTAACCACTGTTCAGGCTCAAAGAAGTATTTCCTAAATTCTTGGAGGATGAGTAGGTAAGAGGAGAACAGAACATAATCTTTAGGTTCTCAGTGCCACACGGTCTTTAAAATTGGAATAAAAGAGGTATCTATCTCATAGAGCTGTGAGGCTTAATTAATGCTCAGAATGCTATTTCCAAGGTGGATAACTCCTGGATAAGTCTACTGGCATTTGTTACTTCTGAGAACTCTGTACAACAGGAAAGTTTTCTCCATTTTTCTTCTATCTTCCAAAGTATTCAATCAAGTCCATAAAAAAAACCCCCAAAACTGAAAGTGGCATAGCTGAGGATTAACTAACTAAGTCATGGTGTTTCTTATTTTGTTAACCTCTTTTGGTTCATAAAGCTACAGGCAGTAACTCTAGACATGGATCTGCACACTACGATGTATTATATATCCACCAGATTAAAACACATCTTACAAGCTACCATGTACTCAGAAAATATGAACCCTAAACTTCTGTTTCCAGCTTCAGCTTTGTAGATGTCGATTGATAGCCTGCCATTTTTTGTGCACAGTTTCTCACTTCTGCTTCAAAACTTGATGTTCTTCTGGGTATCTTTGATGTCCTCAAAATCAAACAGTAGTTTGCTCATTTAAAAATCCTGAAAAGATTTCCTACCCTTCCCTTGCCTGCCCTCTAGGAAGGAGAGCCAGTGCATGCCACAAAACACTTAATATCAACATGCTAAGCACTGGCATTTTGAAATGGGTGCCTGACAAGTCTCTCTAAGGTTCCACACATGTAAAAAAATGTGTATTTATAGAAGTAATACTAAATAAGCACCTGTTTGACAGAACTGACTAAGAGAAAAAAAAAACCAACACATTGGCAAAGTCAAGAAAAATGCAGGTGTGACAGCATGAGCTGCTCCAGAGTTTATATGCAGTAGCTTTTCCAGCTGTTTCATTAGCTGAAACATCTGATAACAATCCTGGAATAGCAGACACAAGTAGAGAGTGTAGGGCTTTTCTTGTTGTTTATTTGCATTAATTGAGACCATCACAAGCCTCTAGTTCCCATCTTTACAATGATCTATTCAATATGGACTTAAACTGCACATAGAATATTACTTTTTCCACAAAACTTGATGTTCCTCACAGCGTATTAAATCTCACCTCAGTAACCACAGTCAGTATAAAATTTAAATGTTTATAAATGTTTCAAGCTGTCACTTCTTTGTCCTCCATGAGACTGGAGAAGGAATAAAATCAAACAGCTCTTCTCCTCAGGCAACTTTTCCCAAGTGATGCAGTCCAGAGATCAGCTTGTTGGCATTTGTTATTATAACCAACTTTCCATAGTTTTTACCAAGGCATAATCCCTAGTATATGTTTAACCAGTGCAGATAGATTTTCAAGTCATACAACATAAAACAAGTGCACAGGGTGTTATGCATCATCAAGAACACAGTGGATAATATTCAGTTATCCACTTCTTTTCTACTCCAATTCCATCCCCTTGGATGCTCTCAGCTCTTATTTGAACGACCCCAGTGTTTCAGTCTTAATAACCTTCACAGCAGTCCATTCCAAACATTTATTACTCCTGGGTTAAAAAGTATTGCTTAGCTACATCTGTTCTTAATTTGATTTTGCAAAAGTTTCTTATTCTTCTTTTTCTCTCTTTTTTTCCAAATGCACTATTTCCAATAGAAGAAATATATTTAAAAGCTCTACTTAGGGAAAAAATTACATAGTATGTAGGAGGGTGTGGCAAGCATGCCTTTTATCAGAAAGCTGAATTAATGGGCACTGGCTGATATTTAGAGCTTGTGGGCTTTCTTGCCACAGAAAAATATGTAACTTTTGGGGACATCCTTCATTCAAAATTTGAAATATGTATACACACACACAAAGGAAAGGCTCCTGCTGGGAATCCCACCATTGCTTTTATTTAAGTATGTGATGAACAAGATATCTTGGACACATCCAGCTCATTTTCCTTCCACACATACCACAGACAGCATGTGGCAGACAGGCCCCGTACTGCTCAGATACCAGGGTAGGTATCTGCTCCAACCACTGTGGGCTTTGGGCAGCTACACAGGACATGAGCAATGTTGGAAAATCTGAGGAAAATTAATTTTTCTGAAGCTGCATCAATAAAACTATCCTGTGCTGTGATATCCCTGAGTGTGGTTTATATGAGGCAGCTTTGTTCCTACTTGTTCTTTTGACACACAAGATGTGCTCATCACTACCTTGGGGACTGGACAAGTCTGATCAGCTCAAGAGGGCTGTGAATCCTAGAAGGGCCTGAGTTGGAAGGGACCTTAAGGAACATCTTGTTTCAACCCTGCTGCTACAGGCAAAGATACCTTCCACCAAACGGGGTTACTCAGACCCCCATCCAACTTGGCCTTGAACACTTCCAGGGATGGGGCACCCACAAATTCCCTGGGCAACCTGTGCCAGTGCCTCACTGCATTCACAAGTAAAGAATTTTTTCCCAATATCTACTCTAAAACTAAACCTCCTCTTTCAGTTTGAAGCCATTCCCCCTTGTCCTGTCACTAAATGCTCTTGTGAAAGTCCCTCTCCATCCTTCCTGTAGGCTTCCTTCAGGCTGCCATTAGGTCACCCTGAATGTCATTTTCTTCTCCAAGCAGAACAATGACAACTCTCTTAGCCTTTCCTCACAGGAGAGGTGCTCCATCCCTCCCATCAGCCTGGTGGACCTCTTCTGGACTCACTCCAACAGGTCCATGCCCTTCCTGTGCTGGAACCCCAGAGCTGGATGCAGTGCTCCAGGTGGGGTCTCACCAGAGCAGAGCAGAGGGGTAGAACCCCTCCCTAGACCTAATGCTCACGGGGCATTGGATGCAGCCAGGATGCCATTGGATTTCTGGGAGGCAAATGCACACTGCTGGGTGATGTCCAGAGCTCCTTTGCTCATGGGTCATCTGCAATTAGATGAGGTTTTCTTGGTGTGGGCAGGGCTATCTCAAAGACAACCATTGGGCATTTTCACACAGTGAGAGATATAATTTAAGAAAATTGCTCCTAGAATGTTCCGCCTGATAATATGGGTTGAAGGGCAACAAACAAACAAAATCAAATACAAAGTCCCTGCTAAGCTCCCAAGCAAAACCAGAAAGGGTCACACAGGCATATTTTCTACTCCATGTCACATATCGTGAGTAGTAACAGCTCCTGCTTTCCTCTGAGTCACTCTTTGAGAGACCACTTTTTAATGCTTCAGAGAACAAAAAAGACTCTGCCCCACCGAGAGGGAACTTTTTGAAAGTTCACATCAATCGACAGCAGCAGCAGCAAAGCAAACCATGCTCCATCTTGCTTCAGTGCCCTTCTGGCACTGCTCTGCCTGCAGCGCAGACAGTAAACAGTAGTGTGTTTGTGTGCAAATAGCATTCTCCTGAATGATGTCTGCACCTGTGTAAACTGACATCACTATCTTTTTTCTAAATACAGTTTATTTAAGGAGTTCACAAGAGACACCTGTTCCATGCACAGGCACAAATGACATTCAATGAGCTGAAAAAAAGTGTGTGTATGTGTGGGGAGGTGCTGGGGGGGTGAAAGGCAAAAGTGACTTGCAGGGCTGTATCCACAAGTGAGTTTATATCTCCTGGTACCACAACAGCCAGCTGCTGCTGCTTTCATTTCTGCCCTTCTTGGTCTAAGCTGCTATTGGCAAAATAAAATACAGCTACAGTGAGTTTTCAATACTGGCTTACTAAAGAGAAAACCTAAGTAAACACTGGGGAGGAATGAAAGAGAAGGGCTGGTGCAGGTAGAAAACAGCCTGGTCCCTACCTCATCTCTGAGAACAGCACTCAAACACTAGAAAACCAAGGTGGCAAAATACTCAGCCTAAAAGCTTATACAGGAGGTTCTGTGGCATTTTCCTGCTTTGCTCTCAGCCTTTTAACGTTAGCACAATGCCTGTCTTTGGGGTGTTTCAGTTTCTTGGTTTGGTTTTTTTATTTTGCATTTTGGTATTGTTTTTTGCTTTGAGAAAGGACACAGCAGGCTCTGAAGGTTTGGTCTCCAAAGCAATCACACTGTTCTGTGAGGATACTGCTCCTGTTTGGGACATCTGCCCCAGACAGAATAAAATACAGAGACATTTTTTTCTACTTTAGAGTGAACGGTGAGACGGAAGGTGCTCACATCCCATCTGACCAAAAGCATTTTGAAGAAAGCTTTATTGACATTCACTTGTCACCTGGCACCTTCTCTCTTACAGAAGTAACAGTTCTAAAAGCATTAGAAATGCATTTATCAAACCCACCGTTAGGATTTAATGTAAAGAAAGCTATTTTGAGGCAAGTTGGATGGCAAGGACAAAGACTTCCCATCAGCCGTGGTGAGTAATTAATTCTTACCTCCTCTTACTTCAGTGGGATAAGAGCCAGGGACCACTGCTGCAGGAGTGCAGTGAACACCCCACGGAGAAACTTAGGAGTCAGACAGAAAACCAGAAGTACTGTGGCACAAAAATTAGTTAAAAATGAAGCCTAGCAAGCTGGAGCAAGGCAACAGAATGTGGAAATCAATGATTTTGAAACACATCATGATTTTGAAAATTAATATAAGACCCACAAAGTAGCAGAGCTTGGTTTTCTGTGTACAGCCATTTTAACACATTTGTCTCAACAGTCAAATTTTGGGGAGAAAAAGGGATTCATGGCCTCAGACAAAAGAAGGGCCCCTGCCTAAAGAACAACCTTGTTCATTTCAGTGAAATAAAGATGGAAACTAGATGGAAACTAGAAACATATCAGGACTTTGCATCCCTAAAACACCAAAACCTTTTGTCTCTTTCCTCTACCAAGGAATTGCACATCTCATATCAATGCTTTAAAATTTTTCAAAAATTAATTTAGAGCACATAATCACCTCAAATAGGGAAAAAAGAAGATAACCAGAAGCTTATTTTTAAGGTTGAGAAATGTACCCATTTTAATCAGAAAAGCCCCTTATACCTCATTCACTCTCTACAAGACCTTGCACCACATTCACTACATCCCTTCTTTGCTGATATAAAGTGTTTTCCTGAGCAAAACTTCACTAAGGTTTAAATACTGGGTTTTACTCCAGTGAAACTTGATTCTTTTAATTTTACAAGCAATTTTCACCCAGGCACTGGATTAGCAACTCATATCCTCTTGATGTTTCAGTATCATTCCAGTGCCACACCCTAGACCTTTCCAGAGACTCATAAACCCCAGTGCCATTCCCAATCCCAATCCACCAGTCTCCAGGTCAATAATGATGGGAGGCAGACAGAGAGCTACTTCTTAATGACTAGGAAGACTACATGATAAAAACAGTGATACAGAAAATACAGAGGTTTAAAAGTGAAGACACTCAAATAACTTCATAGCATAAAAAATTAAGTGTGAAGCTTACTTTTTCACACAACCACAGAATAGCTGAGGTGGAAGAGATCTTTGGAGAATTTTCTTGTCCAACCTTGCTGCGCCAAGCAGGGTCAACTGGAGGACATTGCACAGGGTTTTGAATAGCTCTAAGGAGGAAGACTCCACAACCAACCTGAGTAATTACTTTGTGTTTGAGCAAGTAAGTATTTTTTGCTTATGTTTCACTAAAATTTCCTGTCTTTCTTGACAATATTTATGACCATAAAAATAGAACAAAATATAGCAGAGCAGGGCACTTGTTCCATGTGAGAAAAATAACCCCTTGTAATTTGTCTACAGGTCTATGCCCTGACAGCATTCAACTGCAATGCCGACATGTTACTTCAGCCTGGAACCAACAATTCACTCACAACTTCTGTGTTAGTGAGCAGTTTATAGCACAGAAAAAGCCCAAGCAGCTAAACTGCTTTTTATTCTAGGCATCCACTCTCAATGACACAGCTCTTTTTGCATGTTATATTCAACAGGCTGTAGATGCTCATGGAAATAAAAAACAAAGATCCTTTCCTTTGTGCCAAAGTCAAGAGTATGATGCTTCTGCAGTGATTTGATTTTATTTAGATTTTTTTTTTTTAGCATGCAGAATTGCCAAAAATCAAGTCCAGTTCTACAGAAACTGCCCATCTCCCTCCTGAGGATATTCAATCCTCTGAGATGACAGTTTGGAAACACCATGATTCTTGGTGCTCTTGTCTTTGTATTTCACATAGAAACCCTTTTGTGCCCTGTCAATTTTAACACAGTTTATTGGGAAGTTCAATCTAACACAGATGTTTGCTGACAGAAATTTTACAGGTGATGACAAGACTCCATTAACTCAATGTGCACAATGCTAGTTTTCGTGAGTCTCTCAGAAATCTTATTGCACGCTCCTAACCCTGTATCCTATTCTACTGCTGTGCAAAGCCCTTTTGCTGAAGCAAAACACAAAAACAATGTTTGTATTAGTTACAGAGATTTAGGTACCCATATATTTCTTCTTAAAGTGTGAAAGAGACATGTTATGTGATGGTTTGTGAAATAAACTGCTACTCTGACAGCCAGATTAAACATAAGAGCACTTGCATGCTTACAGACGCAGGACTAGACAGCTGGAGAGGATTTACAAAATCACTTAAGCAAGCCAGGTTCCTAAGTTTCCTCTAGTATTTCCCAGATACAATCAACTTGAGAGTGACTCTGCATGACAGTTTGGTCTTACCTTGTATTTTGTGACTGTAACACTCAGGCTAAAGAAGGCAGCAACTTGTTAGTACAGGAACTCAGATCTGGAGCTGGACCTGCTCTGCCCAAAGATTTGGGCTGTGAGGGGCAAGCAACCCTTTTGAAAACAAAAGCTTCCTTTCTTAACTATCTCAATCCTGCTTGATAAACTAAAAATGTATATTGCTAAACTGTCTGAACTATTATGGGCTATTTTTGCCCACATGAGGAACATTTGCTGGATTCCAAACCCTACACAGTTACTTCTCTTCTAAGGTTCATCCTCTCTATTGCGGTATGATCCCCTTCCTCCTCCTCCTTCCTCTCCCGCTGAAGTTCCCTTACCACTGCAATGAGATACAGCAACTTTCACATTACAATCGAGTAATGACACTTTGATTGCTCGTGGCACAAGGCCAGATAGCTCCTAAGGCAAGTCATTATTAGACTGCAATACACACCAAGTCAAATTTCACTGATGAAATGGATGATGGAAAGGAGCACAGAGAAATGAAAGCAGAGGCACTAATTTAAAGCTGTCATGTGAGGCAGCCAGGAATCCTGCAGTGCACAAGAGAACACGCTTCTCACCGTGTACTGGAACCCTTAAACACAGGAATGGAGAGATATTGAGAAATCACCCTTACCCTCTTAAAATAAAAGGTCTATCAACCATGTATGCACCTCAGTCTCACGGAAGTGGAGTTCAAGAAATGCATCTTCTTGAAGAGTGTTAATTTCCCCCCAAAAGCAACAAAAAAGTGCAGGAAATTCAGATTCTGATGAACATAAATCATATCTAAATTAATCATTAAAGTACACCTGACTACTGGTTTAAGTTTTGATCCTCACTGAAAATTTCTTTGATTTCACATTATTTCATTTATTTCAAATTTCATTATAGTAACTCAAGGGTGCAACATTATACATATAATTTCTTGACCATTATCGTCTCACATGAAGTCCTTCAATATACACAGTCACAGAGAAACAGATTATGTCACAACTCTTCCACAATTTTAAAAATTACATGGCAGTCACGATAAAAATTGCTTCACATGCCTGCAGAAGGTCAAAGAAACGATTTGATCTCACACCAAGCTCATTCACCTCCAGTCATCACAAATTCTGTAAATCAAAGTTGATGGAAAACTCTCAGAAGAAGAAATCCCAGTTTTTATTCTTCACATAAGTGTGCTGACACTTGCAAGATTTTTTAAACCTTGATAGTGATGTGATGAGAAACCTGGCAATTCACACTCACCTTCTGACCTTCCTTTAAGCTTGCTGAAGTTAAAAGTTTTTAATTAATAAATCCCCACTAAAATATCTCTATGACCCTCATTTCAGAATTAGGTCTTTGGGAGAGAGCACGGGGAAGAAAAAGAAGATGAAAATTATCAATAGAATAAAAAGAACTGGAAGTTCAATTTCTAAATATGTGCAGATCACTTTTTGGATCTAACTGTTGAGAATGCATACATGCAACAATTTATTTGGTATGGAAGACAGCGTGTATCAGTTAACAATTTTGCACCTCTTAAGCAGTAAACATAGTGGTCATTTCACAATTGCTAACTCACTGTGACTGCCCCATTTAAATTAAACATATCCCAAATCCTGCCTCAGGAAATAAGTTACGAGTTCAGTTAGTTTCTGAAAAACTTAAATACATTATTATAAAAATGATCCCTTTTTATGAGGTGCTGTTATTTCATAGGATATACTTAATATTTAGGAATGTGTATATCATATACTGAAATTATGTACAACCTATAATGAAACACATATAAAATTGCAGTAGCACCAGGAGTACCACTGCAGTTAAGATTCTGACAGATTCTCCTTTATAAACTTATATTTTAATAATACAGAATTCCAAGATGAAATACGAAAAAACAACCAAACCCCAAACATTTGGAGGACACAGGCTACAATCTGTGTTTTCATCATACAGAAGAAAAGAAATGGGAACAAAATTTCTGCCCTTATTCTGAGATACATTTTCTTTGCAGATTAGATTTCCAGTTGCTGGATTTGAGGGGGAAAAAAACCCTATTTGGTCCTCTCCTCCCTCCCACTGCCATCAGTGAAACTCAGCAAATTTACCATCTGCCATAAACAAAAGCTTGGCGGTTGCTGTGCTTTCTTCAGAGAAGACCTTGCAGGTAAATGTGACTATAATTCCCTATAATTCAAAAAGCAAATGTTTAATGTGTCTGCACTTCACTAGATCAGGTGAGATAAGCAATTCAATCAACCAACCCAAATAGTGCTTATGAATATACTTTATTTGATGGGGGATGGGGTGTGTTTACAAGTGTAAAAATAAAATCATAGCACACATCCACTTTAAAACTGAAGATTCTGAATAACTGTTTGGTTAATTATAGTAATTTCCAAATGTATATTTCTGTGAGCACAAGCAGGATGCTAAGTACTTAATCTAAGGTGGAGAAGGACAAGGAATGTTTAGCAGGTGTCTGCATGCCTATAGGTACAGATGTTTCTCCTTTCATGACACCATCACACACCCATCTGCCCTGTTGTTTTCAAAGCCACCTTAACCAAATCATATAGAGGTTGCATCCTCTAGCACTAACGGTAAAGTTAACTCAGAAAATAACCATGGAAAAATTACAGACAATTTGTTGGGAAAAGGTTAGCGAAGAATAACTCCAAAGCAGATTTTTGGGCACTGACTTTAAAAAATGCATTTTCTCCAGAAACATATAACTTGAAAAAACCCACTCTTGCTGGTCTGATGTCAAAACCAAAACTTTATTTATGCCTCATACATTGGAGAAATTGTTCATGCCTACGTAAAGATTGCCCCCATAGTGTTTCCAAGGTCAGTAATTTGCATGGAATTTGCATCAGAACTCAACAATGCTTGGCAAAAAGAGACTGCTTTTTCCCTATTTTATGATGCAGTTCCAATATATACAATATTCTTTCCAAGCTGAGCCAATGAAATTTTACAACATCCTGTTCCAGATAAGGCTTCTGTTGATTTTATAGGAAGCTGCTTATGCACCATGCAGCAAGAAACTGTCTCACCAACTCCCAGGCTTCACGGCAGCATTTGGTAAGAAGTCAGGCTGCAGAATCACATTCCATCTACTCATATCCTTTTCAAAAACCAGAATGTCTGTCTTTTACTCAACCAGAAATCAGCCGTTAGGGACAAAGGCCTCCAGTTAAGAGATCTCTTAAGGTCCTACCATAGATACAAAAGCAAGTGTGTGCTTAAACCTTTTGCTGAACCAGCTGTGTGGACACAAGCAGGAGACACTACATTTACACAGCAAGAACTTTCCTAAGAACAAGACCTACATTTCTCATTTACTCAAGTTTACTAAAATATATTTACCCATATGAGCCATGAAGTGAAATACTTAATGCACTTTCTAATTAAAAACAGGAGTGATCTACAAGTTTAAAAATTTGGGGAGAGGGCCCTCATATGTTGTAAGCACAATTGGATTATTTTCAGAAAAAAGAGTACCTTTCAAAATTAGACCTAGGTTATCACCCTTCCTCATTAACAATCCTAACTTTAATCATTTGTTCTTACAAAATGTTCTGTAACAGAATTCTTATTTCCAAATACAACTCCCTCCTCATCTGGCCCATTTCTATGCTGATTTTCAAGGACTTGAAATGAAAAATGGTACATTATTACACACCACATAAAAACATATTTGAAGTGTTACATTAACCTATGTTACACTCTAACGTAAAATTGCTTATAAGACTCAGAAGACTTACAGAACCTGGAAGTTAGTGGGTTTTTCCAACTGTTTCTCTTTTGATTATAATACTTACACAGCACTCACCAGTAAGCAAAAATAAACAAACTGCGTTTACTGTTTTCCACAGCTTTTGAAGCAGGGAAAAGCTTGTTTCTCGTGTTGTAAAAGGATGAAGAGGGCCTACATCAACCCAGTTCTAGCTGACAGGGACATCCAGAGAAAAGTTAGTCACGAGCAATATTCCCCTTGATGGCATTACCTCCAGGCAGGCCAGATAGGCTCCCCATATCACTTACAAGTGGGGAAAATAATACTGAATGACAAAATCTGCCAGGTTTCAAACAGCGTAAGAAACTAGAGGCTAACAGGTAATTTTCTTTCTAGAGCTCTTAATATTACAGATGCTCTTGCAAGTTCCACCACTGGTGACTTTCAGCCCTTAAATATGTGCTCAGGCTGTATTTCACAAGGAGGAGAACAGACCCTGAGCCAGAGTATGAATTCTAAAAAGGTACTGTGGATAATCTGAAAATATAGTCAAAATGTTGCAAGAGAAAAAAAATCCATAACAAGCACAAACCAAAACACATCTTCGATACTAATATGTCAACAATGCCTCAGTGGTATCCTTTAAAAATATGATACTGCTCTAAAAATTCTAAACTAGGCCTAGTATTTCACATGCAACAAGCTGTTCGATATTACAGTTTTAAGACAAACTTGCTTTTCATTTTATGGCTACTGAACAAAGCTATTTCTACATCCGAAGGTAAAACCCAATAATCTATCAAAATTTTTTTCTTGCTCTTTTTCATTGTGGTCTACAAAGCACCCTGGAAGAGCCCCAAAAGCAATGTTTGCCCTGATTGCTGTACTTCGTTATGTTCTGCACTCTGCAATTATTTAGATGGTTTTAAAAAAGGAGAGAGAGAACAACTGTGAAAAGCATTGTGCAACTGCAGCTGACTTCATGTTAACCCCTGTTCCTGGGTTCCACCCTCGGGTCAAATGCCTATGAGTCAGTGTCTAGCACAGATGAATGATGTCACACTCACACCACCTCTTTAGCAAGAAAATGTGGTGGAGCCTTTCACTGCTGATCTTAAGAGACCCTGGGTTACTAAATGAAGTTCCCAAGATAAAAAAAGAATAGGCTTGAACTTAAAAAGACAGGAAATGAGCACATCACTCCAACAACTTTGAAATGGATTCTAAGAAAAAGACTGTGATGGGTCATATGCAGCAAAAATGACCAACAGGATGCATGTGTTAAAAGTCAAAAAAAGATCTGCAATATCTAAATAGCTGTTAAACAAGGGACATTATGTCATCTACACATACAAGCAAACAAACTAAAATAAAATTAAACAAAGCAATGGATGTGATCTCTCTTTCAAGTGCCAAGCAATAATAGATCAGATAGGCAAGGAATAATTTGATTTCAGTGAAACCTGAATAGAGTACGCCTGTGTGGATTTGAGGAGACAGTTCCATATTGTTTCAATACACTGGAATGTGCAATAATCAGTTTGAATGCAGTGCAGTTCTTTGGTTAGAGAAAAATTATCTTTGAGATGAGAATCTTGTGGTGCAGAATTACTGCACCTGAAACCATCAGTTAATTAATCACCATTTTAAACACAGGAAAACAGAGGTGAGGAAGAAGTAGAATGATTAAGCACACAATAAAATGCACTTCCAGATGAAGGAGGCATAAAATGAATCAGAAAATACTAAAGGTGATATTAGATTGAGCTCACTGAGACATTAAACAAGTTCCTTTCTGGTTGTGAAAGCTCCTGTGTATGAGGGCTGGTACGTGTTGTCTTTGAGGAACTGGGATCTGAGAGAAGGACATCATCATTTCCTCAACTCCAAAAGCGGTTTCCCAGGGGAAGGAGAAAAAAGAAAAGCCCTGAGAGGGAACTGTCATATCATGACTTCATGAAGCCTGCTTGAGACTGCAGAAGTATGGATATAACAGAGTTCTTATTAAAAAGATCCAAGATGATCCAGATGCACATGGAAAGAAACAGCAGCGACTGATTGCTTTCTGTAATATTGTGACAGTAGGACAGGATTTTGACTATTCTCCAAACGTAAAAATCTATGTTACTTCCAAAATTTACTTTAAAATAATGACAATATGAAATATATTTACAATAAACTAATATATATAAAATATAAAAATGTGACAGCTTCACAGATTCACAGAATATTCTGTGTTGGAAGGAATCCACTAGGATCATCGAAGCCCAGCTCCTGTCCCTGCACAGGACCAACCCAGGAGTCATGCCATGAGGCCAAGACCAATGTCCAAACGCTTCTTGAGCTCTGTCAGAGCTGTGACCACTGCCCTGAGAGCCTGTTTCAGTGCCCAATCACCCTTCTGGGTGAAAAACCTTTCCCTAATATCCAGCCTTAGCCTCCCCTACCATGGCTTCAAACCATTCCCTCAGGAAGTTTGTACATGTACTGGCTGGTGCCTTCCTGAGGCTCTAGCAAGGGTTAATGTGACTTTGGTTAGGGATACTCTCAGGATACTTGCTCTCTCAGTTTGAAGAAATATCTTGTCTTCTCTTTTACTGTATGCTCTGCATTTTGAAATTAAGCAAACATTAAACGAGACCAACATTCAAACAAATCATCTTTCAGAGGAATTTTAGTAGGAGTGAAATGCATAAAACTAAGAATATACTGTATTAAATTCCATTTCTGTTTGAGAATGTTGGCAGCTAATAAATTCAAATATATACATATATAAAGGTCTGCCCTTATTTACATTTTCCTTTCTTTTTTGTTCAGCTGCCATTTTTTGGCCTATGGAAAACAATCCTCTTTTTTCAAGTTGGATTCCACTGTAACAATGCTCTTTATTGGTAGTCCTCCCTCTCCTCCTACACCCACAAATCATGATACAAAGCTACTCCAAAATCAATCTACACTTGAGCTAACACAGGCTTATTTTCTTCTTTTTTCCCTCTTGAGAAAAAAAGAGAGTTCATGCTATTTTTTTCCCCCAAAACCTCAGTCAATTGCTTCAAAGAAGAAAAGACATGTAAATTCCCTGGACTTCCCTATTCCCATTGTTCCATCCCTTGTTTCCCTATCCACCTTCAGTAGGTCTGTGGTTACGTGGTCTTTACTTCTACAGCTCCTGTAATCACTACAGTCTGTCATTCTGACCCTAGATCTGAGTTTCAGTCTTGCATGAGATCTAAAAGCCCTCCTTAAACAGGATAGTATTTATGGCAGACCCTCATTTTCAAGTTCCTTGAGCTCACTGTCTTCAGCAAGCCTTGGTAACAACCAAAATCAAAGGTCTTGGTAGCTACCAGAATCTCCTGTGCCTGTTCTCCAAACTGAAGGGTTCTCTTCCAGACCAGAGAGACAAATTCCTTCCTTCTCTCTGGAGGGTCTGTTTTAAAAGATAGCCATACTAATAAACAGAGAAAGGCTATTTAGAAGCCATTTAAGTAAAAGTGAGCAGGATGCAGCTCAACCTCCAAAGTACAGAAAGTGGTCCCAGATAAACCTTCTATAGCCTGGTATGTGAATTACAAGGAAATAAAAACTAAAGAACTGCTGCGGTTGCTACACCACATTGTTGTCATTTTAAGATGACTAATAAAATGAAAAATATTAAGGTTACATAATGCAAGATGTTGCTCTATTCTAAATCACTCAGACCATTTAATTTGTATGTGCATTTTTTACACAGCATAAAGAATCCTCTTTCCTCCCTTCAATACTGTACGTCTGTGCAAAGACAAGATCAAGAGAAAAGTAAGTGCATGGGCCATTAAAAGACATTCTTCCATACTCATGTCTAATTTTAGTATCATGCCAAGGAATCTGAGTGTGCAAAAATTCATCATGAATGAAATGACACTATCATCAATAATTTTTCTTGTGTTTCTGTATCAATTTAAGTTTGCTAACACAGCATAATGTAGTAGCTCTGTATTTGACTTAAAATATTATTAATAGTAATTTATTATGCATAAGAAAATAAGCACAATATCAGTTCAATTAGAAAAGTTCTTTATTTCCAAAACTAAATATGAACTGAGGTAGCAGAGTTTCTGGTGTAGGTTCTGTGGTAATTCATCTTTTCCCCCAACTTTTTGCATAGACTTCACTTCTTCCACTTCTTGAAAATCTGTTACATTAAATTGTAACCACTGACACCCTAGCAGGAAAAGGAATGGTTTCAGGCTTGCTTCTTCATTCTTAAATCAAAGAAGCATGAATAAGATAAATCTTTGCTCTGTTCATACATTTCGTACCTGAGTATGCCACAATCTGCAAGTGTTTCCGTGTTCTGAAATAAATCAAAATAGCCTAAGAACGACAGCATAAAGTTACTACAACAAAAATTCTGTTAGGCCTCTGGGACCAAATATCCACCTTTGTGAAGAGCAGATGTTGTTGTTATTTTTCTGTTAAATTGGATGGTCCTGGATGATTTTGGTGTTGGTAAGAAATTGGGGTCACCTGGTGCTCCTTACCCTTGGCAACAGCATGAAACACTTTGAGGGGGTTTGTTTAGTCTTACTCAAAGAAAAAGGGAGTTAAGCATGGCTGTCTCAAATCTTAGTGCACCTCTCAGATGAACTACAAAATCCAGCTAGCAGCTCCAGTATTCAGCTTCTTTTCCAGAAGCTTCAGAGGACTGTCAGACTGAGCAATTCTACTCACTTTTTGCTGCATCTTAGTAGCACAGAACTCTTCAAGCCCCGAAATTGTTAATGGGCACTTTGGACCTCATAGGAAGCCAGAAACTGCAATGCTGGTTTAGAGGCAGACAGGGATGTATAAATAAGGCTATTGTTTCTACGGAATAAAACTTCAATATTGTTATATGGTAGTTAAAGTAGAGTATAATGGGGTATTATTTCTATGAATAGGTTCTCCCGAGCACCAATCAACACCTTATCGTTAACATTAATCACTGGGATATCTTCTCCAAGATCAAACAAACACTTCTTGAGAACTCAAAATTTGACTTCAGAAAACTTTTCTGTGTAATAACAGATTAGATTTAAATATCAGCAACTACGTCCTTATTCAATGAATCTTATTTTAGTCATTATACGCTACATAAGGCTACCTGAAAAGGTTTAGAAAGATTGTGAGTAAATGTGTTAAAAAAAAAAAAAATCCAGCCACCAAAATTCTGAGTTAGGCAAAGTAGCTTTGTTTCTGCTCTTAACGTCTGGCGTATGGAACCATAATCTCACTTCAATATGGTAAGATTTTTAGAATTGCTTCAACTAACAGTATCAGCAATTAACACTACTATTTTATACATATACCAAGAAATTTAATTTTACTATATTTGTAAATATGTTTGAATCCTATTTTACTTTTAGAAGTAGGAATGGGATTATAGAGCAATTTAGTATGCAGAGTAGCCACAGATATTCCAAAGGAAGAAATCTGGCTTCCAGGCAGTTTTGACAAAACAATTCCCAAAAGCTCAAATACTCCAAGAATAAACAGTTGTCTGCAAACTGGTGTTAAAGCACGAGTGTTTAGAGTCCTGGGATATTTTTAAAATACTGACTCTGTAATTCCAAGCCCTTTTTACTGATATACATTTCCAACTCAGCTCAGCACACTTTTCAGATGGTACAGTGCTCTATTCTTCTAAAAGTATAAATTACTCTTTTGTATGCAATGTAAAGCTTGATAGTAATTTGATCATGTTGCATATAATATACAGTTTCTGTAATCGCCACACAAAAATTTCTATTGCACATATTGTGGTGCTTGGATTTATCCCTTAATGTAGTTGTTGGTGTAATACTGCTTTCATCTACAACGGGTTTTTTTCTGAAAGCCTTATTGGGATCACATGAAGGTTACTGACAAGTACTTCCAAACAGTTATTTTTAGAAGTAATAATTCTGTTCCTCTGTCTTTCATTATTCTGCACTGAGTTGGGGGGTGGTTTTTTGGTTTTTTGTTTGTTTGTTTGTGGTTGTTGGTGTTTTTTGTTTTTGTCGTTGTTGTTGGTTGGTTGTGGATTTTTTGGTTTTTTGTTTTTTTTTTTGTTTTTTTTTTTTTTACATTTGATGCAATACAAACTTAGTAGGAAAGAATAAGTCTGTATTTATAACAGCTGCATCATCTTGCAGAGGTAAAATACCTACTTGGAATCTAATGCAATCCTGTTACTTTTAACCATCTCAGTCAAACAAAATGATGTGTTTTGCTACAGGTAAAGGGGTATTTTCCATTAATGCTGGCTTCAGTACTATCCTTGAGGCAATGGGCAGCTGACATGTATTAGAGAGTGACCCGCTCTGCCCCCCACTGTGTTAAAAGTCTCTCACCTCCTATAAAAGATAGCAGCTGCCCTGGCTGGTCACCAGGGCACCCTGAAGCACACAGGTCACAGCAGGACAGGGCACAAGAGGCTGCCTTCCAAACAGCCCTGCTCAGCTCTCGGGTATAACCAGGGCTGTCCCAAAGTCAGCACCAGGAGTTTCCTCCTGTCAGCCGCCCTTTGCACAAGGAACGCTGCAGGCTTTAGCACTCAAATCTTGCATGAAGAGGAGAGAATAGAATTAAAAATTAATTTAACATCATTCCAAGGACATACTTCAAACTGATCCAAGGCAATTAGGATAGTTACATGCTCCATTCTATAACAGTAAAATCCAGATATGTTGATTTTGCTGTATTTTCTTCTTGAGCAGTTTCTCTACAGCAGTAATTCTCAGGTAACTCCCCTGTTTTTTTTTGCCTGTCGGCTTTTTTTATGTCTGAAGGTACCTGGACACCAACTGCACAAAAAATCACTTAGCCTTCTTTCAGAAATACCTTTTCCTGAGGTAACAGTAGCAAAATCCCTTCAACAAATAGTCAGTCCCCCTGCTTGTAGCAACTGAATGCAACATAACTGTAGTCCCTCACACTTTCCCATGGAAATAAAATATTTTGAAAAATTCTCAAAGCTACAAGTATAATGATGTTTAAGCCAGAGAAGAACAAACTTTCTAGAAGATCAAACAGTATTTAATTTCTGCAACATGTAATATATGCTTAGAAATTAACATTTTTATGCACCTGAAAGATAAACTTATTTAAGGGGCTTATGCTACTACTCAGGTTAGCCACAATTCCTTATTTCCCCATGGTTCAGCAGACTCCACAGAGGGGTGGGCTGACTAGGACTGCAATCCTCCTGAATTTTCTTTCCAGAAGTTATTTCGAGATGCACTTTTTTTCAGTTTTATCAATCTGACCAAATGTACTGTGCACATGAAAAATGAGCAGCATTTTCAGATCTGCTATACATTATATACTGCTTAAAATGTAAAGAAAAGAATAAAAGAGAGGATCAGATGCAGAGTGAAAATGAGGTTGAGTTGCATAGAAAAAAAAATTACCTAAATGAGCATCAAATAGGGCAGGGAAACTACACTGATGAAAGCTATATAAAGCAATGGCCTATAACCAACACAGGATAAACTCTGATAGTCCAGTCTTAGAGACTAGTTGGTGCTATGGTAAGGAAAAATAAGGTGTGGAAATTGAATATTCTGTAAAAAAAAAAAAAAAGGAACCTTTATGAACAAACTATCACACTTCAAGTTCAGGCAGATTTTGCATTTTGTTTTGGCTAACAGAAAGAACAGCTCAATGGGACACGAGTTCTTATTTAGAAGTTGCCTTAAACTTTTAAAGCTGTCTAAATTTAAGAAAGAAAATTCCTCTCCATCCCACATTCACATGAGAGCCTCCAGTCCCAGGTCTATTAGTTTCTTGCTAATCTTTCATTTGTGTCTCAGAAAACTGTGTGAGGTCATAGCAGCTGTCCAGATGGAAGTTGGCCGGGATCCTTCAGAGAATCCACCAAACAAGCTGAGGTAAAGTTTCTCCTTCACAGGATGGGGTGTAATACTGATACAATGATCCAGGAGTCTCCTATCATTTTACAATCTTGGCTTTCTCCTCCTCCAGAAGCATGAGATGGAAGTCCTGTGGGTCAGCAAAGCACTGGACAAAATACATAACAAACTATCCAATCTAAAAAGCTCTCAGGTAGGATAGGAGGCCATGAAGAATTTCTTAAGTTTTCTGACAGAAAAACTCTTAACCTTATAATGATGTCACATAAGGTTTTGCTTTTGCTGGAAGTATGTTTTCCACTGACGAAAATTTATCTGGAACTTTCCAAGAGGATAATTTTTAGGATGTATGCCAGCACAATTTGATGTCCATGATGTCATTTGGGTTGATTAGTCCAAATGTGTCAAACAAAACTGAAAATGAATTCAGTCTCCAGAAAGACGTGTCAGTTGCCTCCTGTAGCTAAGTCAGACTAATGTTTATAACAAAACAAACCCACCATATGCCTCGTGTAGTTAAGACAGTAAATAAGGGCACTTGGAGCTCTGAAATTTCTCACCGGCTCCTTCATATCCTTATGTATACACCACATGGCTGTGCCAAGGACTTAGTAAAGTGTTGTTTTCTTTTTTGAGAGGTCATTCTCAATCTTCAGAAACATCTTTTTTATTATCTACTACCTGTTACCCACATAAAAATGAGCATTAGAAATCAGCAGTCCTGCTCCCTCAGAGCCTGGACTCAAGATACTTGGTTTATTACTACGATGTTTGTATGGAAATATTTGCCTCAGTCAGTCACTAAATCCAGCAAGATTTTAAGTAAAAACCTCATTCAAAAGACATCATATCACCCAGCTCCCATGATGGCAATGAGTTCTTTATGTTTGTTTCCATTTCTCCTCAGCAGCCAAGAAATATTTCGCTCTGAAAGTTGACACAAACTAACACACATTGCTGCTGGAGAAGCTTGGAGCTGCATGGCAGCGAATCCATCAAGATGCACCTTGCAGCCAAACACGCTTGAATATGATTTAAAGTAATCAACTCTTTTTCTCTCATTCTCCTCAGGCTTCTCTAAACTGTGAGAAACTGACTATTAGGGACACATGTCTCTAAGATCATGGAATGAGTTTCCCGTTCTGGAACTGCCAAGCAAGCCCATTTATCGCAGAAGAAATTTGAGAGAAGGAATGCCAATCGTTTCGGGATTAAGGCAGATCAAGTTTTCCACAGCCAGGTAAAATGGCAACTATTTACTGTTGTCTCATTGTCTAAACTTACAGCAGAAGGTGGGTTCCAAGTTTCAGCCATGCAATGGAAGCTAAAGGTGACCCACATTTGGAGTGATGCATCAAGAAGTACAGACTGCAACCTTTCACAACAAGGACCATTTTTTATACTACTAAATCACCACTACAGGTATTGTATAAACCTTAACTGCATTTACACATGCATGTGAAGACAGTCCAAACGTTTGAGAACACTTGATGATTCACACAGTACCTGTTACTGGAGCAAAGAGGATAATAGGATTAAAACCTTACAGAAGGAGCATTCTGAGTGAAGGGATGACTTAAGGTGATACTTTAATGTTGAAACACCAGACACGGCATTTAGCTCTGCCTCTGTTGAAAAACACTGACATTTATAAAGCTTGTAAGCTGTCACAGTTTCACCTAATGCTTCACCCAATAATGAGACCTGAAGCAACATAGTGCCTTTTCCTACACATCAGAGCCGGGCTTAAGCAGCATGGGATTTAGAGGCAAGCACAGAGGCATGCAGTGCTATTTTAGGCACTTCTTTAATATCCAAGACACCTGCATGGGGTTATGCAGATATAACATCAGACCCATGCCCTTCTGGAGAGGCATCTGTAGATCAAACAAGAAAAGTTAAGTCACCAAAAATGGCACTAGGTGTTAACAATTCAATCTGTTCCAGTAGAGTCTGCTTCTATAAACCCACTGAGACTACTATTAAATTCTCTGAAGTGTAAATCCTGATTTGAGTTTTGCCTTTAAATGTGAAGAGATTTCCATGAGGATGATTGGCTGTTGCTCAGAAGAAGCTTGCTGAACCTACTTATGGGCTAAAATAAGATCCCAGTTTTGAAAGTATTTTGCCAGTTCCTGGAAGGCTGAAGGACAGCTTGTTCTAACTCTATATGCCTTGCTATTTTCTGCAGGGATATTGTTAAATGTAGCTCTTAAAGAGCTCCCTTTATAAAAGTACTTGGGCTTGCTGCAGGCCTAAACTGGAATGCATTAATGTAACACTGGACAATCATACAGTCTTCTCCTTAAGAAGCAGCAGGGGAAAGGGATAACAGGGACTGAAGCAGAGAATACATTGAAATGAGTTTGACCCCAGAGGGAAGCTAAAAGATGCTGGAGCAGTGGGAGTAAGGTGGCTTCCTTCATTTTGAAGAAACTTAAGTAGCAGTGTATGAAAAACATGGAACAAAGTTTATTCTTAAGGGAAAGTAGCACACATGCTTTCTTCACAAAGCATCCATGCTTTCTGCACCATGCCAAGTTCCACATTAGCAACAGTATACCCACATGAAAGGCTCAAAGCCCACGCATTTTAATTTGACCAAATGAACTAAGTTCAAAACTTCTCAGTTCCTCCTCTTTAGGAGGAGATTACAGGACAGTAGCTGCCCAGAAAGAATGAAGATCTCTTGAAACAGTGGAAAAATGGATAGTCCAGGTAAGGAATGTCCATATCAGAGAGTGGTGGGAGCTGTCCTGAGGGAAAGTGGGGAGGTGTAAGTGAAAAGATGTAGCAGCACTGTGAAACATGAAGGGAGCCTGCTGACAGTGTGTGTGTACACAGGCCAGCTCTACCCTGACACAAGTACTTGGCAGGGTATCTGCTTACCTTTCAGCTTGCAAAATCCTAGCTGAGCTTTGTTTGAGGTACCCTGCCTTCCTGCTTGGGCATTGCCCTCCCTTTGAGGCCAAAGTTAAGAAACCAAGGAGTTTTTCTGAAGATAATGGCTCATTTTACACAGTATATAAAATTCCCTCTGTTACAGGAGCTTTTTTCAGAGGTGTGATAAGCCTGTCCAAGATCTTCAACTGGAAGAGAAAGTTTGTGCCTAAATCTGAAGTTTAAGAGGCTCCTACAGCTTTGAACTACTTTGGAATGATTGCACAAGCCTGTCAAAACAGCAGCTGTCAACCTTACCTGAACTTCCTGCTACTGTACCTGGTCATGGATTTTTTTCACTTGTTAGTTTTGGCTTTGTCCTTTTCCTGTGAGCACTCTTGGAGGCAGAAACAATTACACCAATTTCATGCTTACAGTTGCTCTTGGGTCAAAACCATTTCATAACAAACAATTCTCAGTGGAAATACTACTCCAGGAATAGAGCCACACAACAGATAGACATCTAAGTGACATCACTTGCATCTGCTGGAATGCCACTTTCTGGGAGGAAAAAAAAGTTCTCATAATAACAACAAATTCTAAGTGCTTTTGCAGATGTTGGCTATATCCCATTTAGCCTGAAGAAACTGAAACTTGGAAAATTGTTTGCCTGATATTTGACAGCATGAACTTAAAAAGGAGCCAGAATGGGGCAGAAAGGACTGTACACCAGTCCATTTGCACACAACACTAATCACACTTGACATGTTTGTTTAGAGACCTACTTGTATACCTCAGAGCTTGGCTATGCATATTTTTAAAAGTCTGAGGAATAGTTATTTGTCCATGGTACACTGGATGTGGCGACGTGACCTGGTAAAACGCAGATAGATTTTGTTCCTCTGCGCTTGTTCCAGGCCACTCTGTGCTCCAAACGCTTCGAACGAGGACGTGCCCTTTCATATCCTTTTAGTTACACAAGCAGGAGTTTCTATTTCCTTGTTTATCCTCAATGAAAGGGTGAGCAGTCAAGTCAAGCATTGGGCAATGCAGCAGATGTGCACAAAGCACCCATCTGACAATGGCCAGGGTTCCCACTGAGACTTTTGAGTAGGGAATAATTGTATTTTCTTTCGGCATGAACCGAGGGTACAAAATCACATTTACGTGTGCAAGCCTTTGCCCTCTCAACATGTGTTCTCAGCTGCATTTGAGTAGCTGGCGAAGGTCAGTTTGATTTTCAGTCCTAAAAGCCAAGAATGACAGTAGGAATATGGCAGATAATAAAATTTTAAAATAAAGCACTTTCTCTCCCTCCAGCTACATGTGGGTTTTACTAATTAGGATTTGCAGGGAAAAAATTAGAAATAACCCTCAGTAAATAACAGGCTCAGGTTTTTCAAAACACAAAAAAATCCCACCCCAAAACAGCAACCAAAGAAAGCTGATACCACACAGAATTACTCTTTTACACTATCATTTTCAAAAATCTCACAAAGTGATGTAAAATATCAGAATTTAGTTTCAGGCTTATGTGATGCTTTCTTGTAACATCTCTTCCTCTGCATTTTTGGATGCTATTTCCCTTCCTGCAGCTCAATTATCTCTAAGCCTAAAAAACTCAATATAATCTCCATCTGTTATGTTTTCTGTCCCTGCTTTCCTTTCCTCCTTCTTTGATCTTGCTTTTTTGTCTTACCTGCCTTTCCCAATCCATGAGTTCTCTACTACCCTTTCCCATTTGGAATAGTGAGATTTTTTCCATTTAACAGCACAACATACTTCACCTGATTCTCACTGCTTGAACTGGAATTGAGTATTTTGATTTTCTACATCCTGTATAAGAATTAAGCTTTAAACCAGGAACCAAAAAACCCTCAAAAGAAAGGCACCAACCACTCTGCAGCTAACTGTACACACAGCACTCTGGAAATAACAAATCCTAAATTCCTCACATATTTGTGAGAGCACAGAGTGCATCCTTCAAGCTAAATGTGTGTGCTAGTTCCACATCTAAGTATCTATAGACTCAAATGCAGTATTCAAAAAGAAACAAAATAAAATTTGTGTGACTAAGTTCTCCAATATCTAAAATAGGACTAGTTTATTTGCCTTAAAATTAATAGTGAGAAGTAATGTTGTTCATACTAAACACAGAACTTTTAACTTCCAATTGTATGCTTAATTTTTGTGGTTTTTTGATTTCTCATAATAGTAATACAATAATATAAAATTTTTGAGAGGGCAGTAGCAGATATCCATCAGACTCCCAACTTTTTTACTTGGCAAGACCCAGTCACACATCATCTTACCAAAACAGAAAGACATAGAGTACTTATAGGTTCATAAAACACATCAAACCCAAACCAGAGAAATAAATGTTCTTCTTGAAGAGTAGATGAGAAGACAGAGTGAAACTCCTTGATTACCCAGCTTCTATACCCTCCCTGTAAACTTCTTTAAAGGTTACAAATTAGATGTCTGAGACCAATTTAGCAGTTTTCTGTCCTTTTAGTAAAAAATACCCAACCCTTTAAGTACAGGGTTTTGCCTCAGGTCAATACTAAATTGATGGTACCTCATCCAGCATTGGTCCTTCATGAAACTCTTCCCCTGCTCCCAAAGTAATGAGCTACTCCAGACTACCCTCACCCACTTCTTTCCTGTGTTGGTAATGCTGCAAGTGTGCCCACACAAATGCAAGCAATGCTCAGTGAGATGCAGCACCACCACCACATAATTTCAAATTATTTCTAATTAAGACTGCAAATATTTTAAGCTCATTTGCAAAGCGTGTGACTTGCAGGGACATTTAATTCATTAAGCAAATGTTCAGTGTAAAATAAAACAAATATTGGGGTACCTTTGCTTTGTCTGTTTTAAGAGCTCCCTCTGGCTCTGGACAGAGCCACACCAATACTTTCCAGGAGAGCTGGTCTGATGTCAAGGTGCACTGGCTGTGCCTGTCCCCTGCTCCCAAATGACCCAGCACTGTCCATTCTAAGAGAGTGGCAGTTCAAGGGTTAAGCATCAGAGGGCACAGAACATCAGCTGCATCCGTGAAAGATCCCTGCATGGAGAGGGCAGTGCTACCAACCCAGCCACCATCACAGGCATGTCCCTGTTTGCCACCAGAAGGCAGGAGATCCCCCTTCTTCCCCCATCATTTTCTAAGCTCTGCCTAGGTACAAAGGCAGTAAACAGAACCTTGCTGGGCTGGCAGGGCTAGGACAGGCCCTTTGCAGCTGCTCTTCGAGTGTCAGACTTCATGGATTGCAAAATTAACTGAGCTTCCCCCCCATGCCATCTCTTGCTAAATCTGCAATTTGCCAGGTGCAAATTCCTTGGCATTTACAAGTCCAAACACTGTATTTTGCTCTTATCTGGAAAAGCAGGAGCAGGAACAATAGGCAAGCATTACTAAATTGGTCTGATAATTGGGGACTGGGGGAAGAAGTAGGATCAGCCAAACCACAACTGTACAGAATAATGTGCCTTCTTGAATGGCCCAGAAGATCTGACAGAGATCCACACGGATAAATGTATCCTTACATTTGTACGTTGCTTTAAGACAGAAAAAGACGCACTCCGAGAGATAGACAGAAAGACATCGGCAACCATTAAAACTCTCAGCTAGCAAAATGCTTCTGGCAATTTCTATCCTTTGACAAAAATTGCCAAGCAGGGTGTTATGAAGCTGGTGCATTTTTAAATTCAGGCAATGAATAAGAAAACTCAAATGTGAGTTAGATACACCATGTATTTAAGGAAAAAACAACTCACAAAGACAGGGAAACCAAAGCTGATGGAAGCTGAACTGAAGTTGAATTAAGAGTGAACTCAAAGCCTCTCAGCATGGGATGGTTTATTAGCAGCCTGAAGACAAAGGCCACAAAGCAGTTTTACTCCCTTAGAGAGAGGAGCCCTATTATGGAGCCTTTCAACTCTCCAAGAATTGCCTTTTAACTCTCCCTCCACAGTAGGACAAACAGGGGAAAGAAATTAGTCTTGGATGATGTTAGCTGTTTTGTAACTTGTAGTGCTAGTCCCACTGGAGCTCTTCTGACTCCTGTCAGATTTATCCTCTTGACATTCAAAATGGATTAACCTAAGGTATCTTTTCATAACTAATAACAATAAATAAAAAAATCCACATAGCATTTTCTCCCTCTGCCTCAAAAAAATGGGGATTAGTTAGATAACCAAATGATATTTCCTGGACTTTGTAGTAATCTTTCGTCCACTGTCAGAGCCACTTTTAAAGGAAATGCTACATGCTAACAGAGAATCTGCATAATCAACTACATCATGGTGCCACCTACCTACAGCACAAAAGTGTAAAAAAATCCAAAACGCCCTTGTGTTTTCAGAGACCTCTAAGTCATTGAGCATGAAACACTACCAATAGTAAAATGCATTGGGCAGCAGTCAGTGCATCAGTATATCCAATTCAGCTCCAATTATTGCAATCTTGCCAATTATTGTAATCAAGCAATCTAAGAAGAACTTGGGAAAATTATGCTGCCTCACTTTGGCTGTCTGGTGCTGCTTACTGAAGAGAATTTTCTTCTGATGTGCTAAATTGTGTCTTCCTGAAAATATCTCATCCTTAGGTCTCTGACAACTAACACACAGCTAAACTGTATTAACTGTTATCTTGTATTATTTTCTTACTGTAGGATTCTTTGAAAAAAAAGCAGTGAGCTAAGTTGAGCATCAGTTCAGAGCAAAAATAATGAATATATTTTTTAATTTTTTTTGCTCCCATAAGAAATTGATATACCTTATAAAGTAGTATATTTCAGGAGTGAATTTGCTTTGTCTAAGCAGGTGGTGCTCCAAGCAGACTTTGGCCTACACCACATGGAAAAATACATTTACTGCTGTGGAAAACAAATTTGCATGTTAGAGGGCAAAGAAAATCCACATGACTAAGCTGCAACATAATGATTATATAAATAACTTCAAACTGCTCTCACAAGACAAATTTCATGATCCTGTGTCTCTGCCCCACATGAGGTGCCACATTGCTTTAGGAATATTTGCAATAAATCCCTATAATACCAGAACAAGTTTTTTGACTGTAGGGCACCAACTAAACATCTCAAAACAACCTGGTTTTTCGCATTGTCACAATAGATTCTCATGGCGCTGACATGCAACAAAAAAATAATGTGACACCATTAAAAACCTTCAGAGGCAGGGCTATCTGATGAACTTTCCAACTTCCATCACACTCCTGTTTTTACGGCATGCCAGCACACGTACAAATGATAACTGTGGAAATAAATCAATGCAGATTTTTTCCACATGAATCCAGCAACTACTGGATTCAAGTAACTACCCCTCTGCTCAAAGCCCATACGATCTAAGGTATCAAGACGAGTTCTAGCTCAAGACAAGCTTTTCTTATTCAAGAGAGGAGTATAAATGTTTAAGCACTGAGCAAACATACAGTGAATTTATATTTTAATAACAAATTCCAAGTTTCAATAACAGTATTGAAATACAAGAGTATTTCAGCTGTCCAACTTTGAGGTGCCTGTTGCAAGAGACACCCTGAATTGCCACACTTTCACTATAATAAGGTGGTTGAGTTTGAATTTTGTCAGCACTCTTAGAAGAAGGCCTGCTGAAGAACAGAAATTGAAACAGTGCAGAAAAATGTGAATGAGGGGAGAATGAAAAAAAGAAAACCCTCACTCACAAGCATTGTTTCACATTTTAAAATTATCATGCTAGTGGAAGAGCTAATACAAACTTTTCAGCCCAACCATTCATATGAAAAAAATTATTAAGCAAAAAATGAAAAATAAAAAAGAGATGTGATTTGCTGAACCTTCAAGGCACAAGTCGCAGTTGTATTGGACATATGAGCATTTAATTGAAGAACACCCACTAGAAAGGACTCTGAGATAGTGGCACAAGAAGATGAACAGGTCAAATAAATCCTATGCAAGAGTCCATAGGAGTATTTCGGGTTACATAGGTGGCCCCACACCTTTTGGATTTTGCTTGCAGGGTATGAAATTTGTTTTCCAGCTACATCTCCTCTCAGTGTCTGATTTGTTGTCCAGTCAACACATCTGTCCACAGTTATTTTTCAGCAGCTCCACAAAAAAAATTAAGGATCAGTTTTGCTGATTAGAAACCCTATTTATACTAACCTCAAGGTTTATAGCAATGATTACTGATTGAGTCTGACACTCTTATTTTACAGAAGCATTTCTTCGTTACTTTGCTGATACTTTTCCACATGCATCCATACTGTTACTTCAAAGCACACAGGAAAAATCTTTTTAACAGTCTTTGTTGAACAGCTGAGCATACACTTGATGTTCTGATCTGGATTCCTCATACAAAGTGAAGCAAAACACTGAAAATTGTGCTATTCATTTGGTCGTGTACAGAAACACTCTCCAAATCATTTGTATGAGAAGTGGACAGTTTTAAAAATTCTTTTAATTTCTTAAAATGTGGGGTGTTCCATTTTTATGACTTATTATAATTGCTCCTCCCTTCAAACTGGTGATTTTTTCTAGTAATGTAGCAGTGGAACTGATCAGTTAAATGAAGCATGAAGTGCAGCCTGCAGAGAGCTGGATTAAAAACTGCTGAGTTTTCAACATGATCTTTAATCAGAAAGCGTTTCTTTGAGAGGAAAGAAAATGTAAAACATAGGGGGCAGGGAGAAAAGAGGTAGCAACAGGATAATGGTGTTCTTTAAAATAACAATGCATTTTAATTTTTTATTTAATACATAATCCCACAGCACCACTATTCATAAACATGTACTTCCATTAATAATTATTTAAGACTACAGTCATGGCTTAATTCTGGCTTTTTCTATGTTCATACAACAACTTGTCACACAGGGTGCTCACAAGAGTTTTACAAGAAAAATAGTTTAACACCCATTCTAATTATAATCATCATACACTCTCACAGATGTGACATCACAAGATGTTAAATGTGTAAATTCACAATGTGTATTTTAGTTCTAGATTGCCCTGGAATGAACAACCTTAAAGGATCAGGAGGCATCTGTAAACTGTGCCTTGTGCACAGATAAATAAAGTCCATTTCTTGAATAGCTGGCAGAGTGCAAAGAATGGGACAAGGAATGAAATGAAGAAGAAAAGAGAGAGGAAATGTCATGTTGCTTGCCCACAAGTGCTGCCAAATGGACAAACTTGAAGGGCAATCCATTTCCCCAGTTAAAGCTGACGCCATTTTCACTACTCCTGAGCTCTTTTTCCTTTTGTTAATCCTGTGCCTTGCAAGGTTCATTAACCCTATTTACACAGAAAAGTTGGGTCAGTCTGACATGCTAACAAAGTGCACATCTATCTGCACATACACATATATACACGTTACTTTCTTCTTAACAAACTTTCCAACTAAAATCCCCAAACATCTGTATGGGGCGTATTTTTTCCTCCTCACTTCATATTTAAAAAAAAAAAATCTAGCAAACACAGCACTTAATTTTACAGAGAGCACTTAAGCAAGAAGGACAAATCCACAAGAAACTTTTCACTAATACTTGGTTCCTTCTTCTCTAAGGTTTTTGAGGAGCAGCATGTTACTCTTACAGAATGGCAGATACATGTGGACCAAAACACTACCTCATCCAAGGGGTCTTTGAGCACAGTATTAAATCCAAAGATCAGTACAATCCCAAAGTATACACTGAGCTGTGATTTGCTGGTTTACCCGGGGCAGAAATGGGATGCTGCAGCAATTTTCAAGTTTAGTGCTCCTAAACCAGTACTGGTGGACTAATCTGGACTAATTGTTTTGAACATCTCTCATTAAATACAAGTGTGAAAGCCTGAGATAACTTCAAGCAAACCCCTGACATGGGGCTTAAAAGAGATTTCTCCCTCATGGGCTGTACTGCACCACATGTAATCCTGTTTATTGTAAGGGCACTTGGTTGGTGCCTTCCACTGGGTCTGGAAGAGCTTTGTGGACATCTGATGAGAGAACTGTGCACGAACAGAAAGAGATGCGTCTCAGGTCTAAACACATTTTAAATTGCAGATCTTAACACTTGTGGCTTGAGAGAGGGTGAAAATTCAGAGGTCTACCTCTAAGGAAGCACCATGAAAAAAGAAAGGATACAAAGCAGCTCCCCAAGCAGAGAAGCAACTTTCCCTATAAAGTAGAAAGGTAGCACCGCCTTTTCATTCAAAAAACAGAATGTTTTTTCATTCGTTTTCCTGACAGAATTGTCCTCTTTTTTACACAGAGACTAGAAGCAACCTGATTGATAGCTCTATCCATGTGTCTGCAGCACTCTTACGAGCCTGTCTGGTAATCCAGAACCAGCCTGCAATAGCACTGCTGCAATCAACACACATTTATCAGAGCTACAAATGAGAGATTCCTAATGCAAGCTTTTGTTAATCAAAACTCCAGTTTTATGGGATTTGCAGGCTTCTTTGTGTGGTAAACTAACCCTACCATGATTTTAAACAATCCAAAGGCTGCTGAATGAGAGCTGGGTCTCAGGAGTTCTGGTGCCCAATGTTGTACACTCTGAGTGTTCCACGGAAAGTGCCAGGTGTTTTTTTGGAAGTCCCTTTCCCACTGCTCATTCAATAGCTCGTGGTTACACAGTAATACACAGAACAACTGCACCCGAATGTTAGCACAGCAACAACCTCAGTGTTTATTCAGCAAGCCCTCTACACTGAATTACCTCAGCCCAGTAAGGAGCCTATTGGTAGTCTGCAGAAAGGTATTCAAAGCATCCACAGAAATCCCATTTATGACTTCGCAATAATGTTGTCTGTATATCTTGATCTTGCCAAAGTTCACTTGTGTTTACAGGAAGAAAACTGCAGTCCAATAATTCCTAGTCTGCCCCATTATGACAAAGAGAGAAAAGAATAGGACATTGATAGGCAAAACAGGTACAATGCTGCTCCACATCAGCTTTGTTTTAATTAAGTCAGCTATGATCTCACGGCAGGATAATTTTTTAATGTTGGTGTTCAGGAGAAAGGATTACATTGAAGGCTATTTTGGCTGCCTTTAGTTAAGAATGTGATTCATGTGAGTGGGAGACAACAATGCAGCAAAATCCACATTTTTGTATACACACGGAAAATAGGGGATTTGTACACCAGAGAAAAAAGTCAAAAATAGAGCATACATATTTTGCTGCCTTACACTGTAAGGAAATTGGCTACAGGAAGCAACAGCTTGTCCCAGCAGAACCATCAGCATTCATACAGCAGTAGGCCCGTCTGAGTATTCACGTGCCACACGCATTTAGTCCTTGTTTAAACATCCCTCCACCATCTGAACCCTGCACGTTTGTTTCACTGCTCTGAATTAACAATAGTACACTGAGCTGTGTGTTTATATTTCTGAACACAAAAATAACACTGACTCAAAATGCAGCTTTTTAAAAAAACCTAAGATTGTCCGAAATTCTTAACAATCGCTACAGAGCCTTTCATTCTTTACAAAGAAAATGTCTTCACAGAGAAATTCTGAATATTTTTTTACTGAAGCTCATTTGTTTCTAGTAAGAACAGATAATCGAATGGTTTCTCAAAGAATATGTTTTAAATTTTGAATCTTCTTATGCAATCTGTTTTCAAGGCAGTAACATGTATTTTCAAATAGCTAAGCTGTCCAATAGATTTCCACTGGTAACTTACACAAGTGAATTGGATAAATGCATTAAGACACAGTTTACAGGTAAGTAGAATATAAGCACTCAGTTGCACTGGCCTGAAACTCCTGGTTGTAATGAATTTCCAATGAATTACCTATTTGATACGGGGGAAAAAATTACCTCATTATAAAACTCAAGTTTTCACTGTAAAGCAGTGTAATAGCCAATATTATTCTGTCACTTAGCATTTCTTGCTTCTACTTTTAAACAAAATTAGATGAAAAACTGGTGGGCAAAAAGACCTGAAAGCAATAATCATCTTTCTCAAGATACTTTCCTAGTAAAGATACTCTAGAAACGTTTTTAAAAACTAGTATTTTTGAATTGTATTGAAAATTGCTATTTTGCCATACATTTGTCTTGTTTTGAATCATATCTGAAAAAAACAATAGGTACCCCCTCCCCCCTAACCTAGCATACAACTTCCAAGGCCAGCTGGGACTTCAATGCTGCTTTTTTTTCAGAACAATACTTTTGATAAAAATATATAGATTGTCTCTTAATAACACAGGAAACTAAGTCATGTTTTTAGAAATGACTTAAGAACTTGCTAGATTAAAGGACTGTCTACACATGGAATTATTTAGTAATGACTGCTCAAGAACAGCTATTCCCGAATAATTCCATGTGTAGACACACTTACTCCAGAATAAAGTTGCCTTATTTTGGTCTAATTCAGCCCATCAAAGTGTGTTAAGCTAAACAGAAACAAAACTGTCAGCACATGGAGTTATTCAAGACTCACTGCTCCTAAAAAAATTCCACATGTGGACAAGTGCTTGCAAGAGCTGAGGTTCAGCTCTGTTATCCCCAGCCATGTTATCTCTGCTCTCACAGTGAACACATGGCACTTTGTGGAACATGTACAGCTGTTCATTCTGCTGCTTTTCTTATTTTTGTTCAACTAAAAAAAAAGTATTTTAAAATTCAGTGTTCTTTGTTGAATGCGAGCTAAGCAAATACAATGATACAGCCACTCAAATATAATTCTTCTAGAGATTAGGTAAACCTCGGTACATTTCGTTTTCTGAACAAACCAGTGTTTATATTGGCATTTGTTCTTGTAAAGTGATTGTTCACAAAAATGACACCTCTTTATGAGGTAGTAGGAATTGAAAGTAATTGGGATTTGGTTTTCCTGATATGGCACTAATATGGCCAACTGCTGAATTGACATTTGGATAGATGCTCTGTATTGTTTCAGGTAATAAAGCAAAGAATTTGTTCATCTTGTTAAAGAGATTAACTAGTGAGTAATCAATCACAGCACACGCTAAAAAAAAAGTCAAATTTTTAGCAAGGCACAAATCTGTCAAAGGGTGTAATTATTAATGAAAAATTTTCACAAATCCCTGTAATTATTGGACTTAATTGCAACATGCTAAGTGTGGCTGGAATATGGCAGTTGCCTCTAGTTCCAAAGTTCAAACCCAAAGTGGTAAGAAGTGAAAAAGGATTTTGATAGTCCTACAGCCCCCAATAGACCAAATCCCAAAATCACACCCCAGATGGGTGTTGTTGGGAGCCTGTGGTAAAGAAAAACCCCTTGCTGGAATATGAGAGGTAGAGCAGATGCCCTTCAATGCAACCCTGAAACTCCTGCAAACTGTACTTGACTCTGACCATTGTTTTTAGTGACATTTTCCTTAAATGTGCAAAGAGGTAGACTACAAAATTATATCCATTATATTCCCTATAATGTTCTTTGTAATAAACCCAGTGTGACAGCATTAGTGTTTCATCTAACTGGATCACTGCTTTTAATCAGCTAAAAAAATGCCTATTCCTGAAACCCCTCATAACTTGTTCTGATTTTGTGTAAAAGCATGGGTTTATAGCTGAGGATGAGTGTGTGCCTGTGATTTACCCTAAATATACTAGTAGTAAAAGAAAATCTCAGAAGGAGATAAAGACTTTACAGAAGGAAAAACCCCCAAATATTGTCATTTTTATAATTTTAATCTGAACTTGAAATCAGCTACTAGTTTATTTCACTGAGAAGGTTTATTACAGGTAAACAAAGTGCTAAAAAAGCACATGCCTGGCAGGTTTATTACATATAACCCCTTATTGCTGAGATGCGCTCAGGAACTGAAAAGCCCATAGTATGAGTCCTCCTTCCTTTAGTGTTATCATCTGGACTTGAACTAAATGTTCACCTCCAGCTTTTGTGCCACAGCCCTGGAAACTGAGTTCACAGAGGAGACCACTCATCCTGTAAGCGATTTGCTTTCTCCTACTCATGAATTGTAACATCCTTTCTGTATTTGCTTCACACTCCTCAACCCTTGTGATGAACAGAGAATGATTAATTAACTCAAGGCCCTTTTACGAGTGACTGTAAGTACTTTAGAAATATCAATACGTTTAGCTTCAAACCACTGCTGGCAGCTGGCTGGCATGACAAGACTCTCACTTTGCAGATCAAAACTACAAAGGCAGTGTAGTTTTGGCCAGTAGTGGTTATGGCCAAAACCAGTAACTAACCTTACGTGTGAAAAAGTTGGATTTTTCAAAATTAATGTCCCTTTCATTTTCCATGCTCTGATTGATCTGAGGGCAACTGCAGATACTTCAGATAATTGTACTGGAGTCAGAACCAAACATCTCTGCTGAGACCCTCAGCATGTCTTATTTAGTGTCAGCTGACAGAATATCTGTGGTTTTGGTAGTGAAAATGAAGAATTAATTGCAATTAGCATCACATGGCACTTGATAGAGTCAAGCCCAGCTCACATTAATTTCGACTTTTCTCAAATTCAGATCTTTAGATCTCATATTCACCCTCCAGAAAACGGGAGTGTTTTACATTTGAAAGAGTTCAGATCACAAAAGAATTCAGTAATAGAGACAAGATAAAAAACTGTGAGTGCTCCCCTGAGGAACTGGAATATCAGTGTTTTAACTTTTTACCTTAGCATTACCCTAGCACCAAAAAATGAGTGTAAAAATGTTATAAAAACCACATGTACAATATGTTGTTATGAAATCTGGTAACAGTGGTGGTGTTTCCAAAAGGTTAATTAAGCTTATACATGAAGATATCAGGAAAAATGTGATGGCATTATAAGCACTATTTTTGGAGGAATCATGTAAAGAAATAGTCAGATAAGAAGTACAGAGCTAATTTTTTGCCAGCTAGCACTGTGACTTAATACACACTTTCTAAAAGCTGAGCAAACATAAGATAAAGGAGTAACTGGGGGGATTTCCACAAAATGCAAGTCTGTATTGACCTATTCAATCGAGGTATTCATTTAAAAAAGACTTCTACAGTGCTATGTGCCATGAATACATTGCTAATTTAAACCCTCTGTTAGATCTGTGCTTAGTGGAAAACACACACCAGCTCTTTTACTCTGTCATTATTGCCACTGAACCCAAAAAGGATCCAGTTTAGTGACTTACAAGGCTTTTTAAAACGAAATGCTTTTGCAATCTTTCACAGTTTAATGAAATCTAGTCACATCAGACTTGCTTAACCTGTTCTTTAGTAGAACTGCCATTTAGGTGTTAAAAAAGTACATTTGGCTCTCCACTTTGGAGATCTGGATTTTACATTTATTATTTGTTAAGATTTCTTTTTTTTTTTTTTCTCCAGTCCAGAGCACTTACTCTGAATAGATGCCTATAAAAACAAAAATGAATTTACATTATCCGTCTCAGTTATAAATCAGAACTACCTCCTCAGCTTAAACTTTGAGTAAATTCCAAGAGATAATATTTGAATAAACTGCCAAGATTTTCTTACGGTAGCATTCAGAAAAAAAGTCAGTGATGGACAATTTTGACTTAAAAATTTCCAGAGGCCACTGTGGCACAGAAGTGCCCAAGAAAAAGGGCTTTGCTAAACCCAAGGGGAGGAAAAAAAGAAGAAAAAAGAGTCTTAAGTCTCCCCACTTTGGTATCTTGAATGAAATCAGAACTAAACCTCAAACTACACAAAAAAGAGTTTTCAGGATTAGATATACCCATTGTACTGGTGAAAGCTCATCTATCACAGAATCCTGGCTCATCATGAAATAAAACACACTTATTTTACAAATGGAATACAATCAAAAAAGATAAATCCAACCACCTAAAAGGAAAAGGAGAAAAAAAATCCCACAGTCAAGTTTTTCAGGTAAGTATCTCAAATCTAGGTGTTGGTAGTGACATCCCCATAATTGCAGGTTGGGTTTTTAAAAGCCCAAGTAACTTGATTTAAGAGCTAAGCATATATGAATCCTAAATGGTCAGGAAAACACAACTTTCATCAGTCAGATTATTTTTTTTTTAGTATCAATAGAAAAGTTTAACTACCTGACTCTCCATTCCAAGTTAGAAATCGCTGACTTTCATTTATTTCCTGGGAAGTTCTAGGTAGTGCTTCCAAGTTTTACTATTTGAATGCCTGAACAGGACATCTTATTGCAACAAATGGCAACATCGATGCTTCTTATATTGTTTACTCTGTTCTTTTTATGACTCTTCTCTAATTAGACTAAGAACATCTTACCACCCCACCTCTCACCCTACTAAATCCATAAAAAAACTCTTCTTATTGTTAGTTTGCTGCATGGAAAATTTGGCCTGTTCTGAACACTCCACCTCACCAAAACACATCCCTACTTCCCTTCCCATTTCCAACACCACCACGTCTTATTCTGTAATTTTCAGGGATGAAAACTTTGTGCAATGTGTCCATATATCAACATATTGCTCTCAACTTTATAATGCATGAAGTTCTTTATATTTTCTCAAACAATATTTAAAAACAAAGGTTAAAAACTTCTACTTCCCTCAGAAAAATGCAAAAACACAGAAACACAACCTTGTTAAAATACGAACTTGCAAAGCTGAAGTTACATGAGCAGGAAAGCCAGATCTGTAAAAACTGTCTTTAAAAGTTAACAGTGTCATGTCACTCTTCCTCCTTTTTAAAAGTCCCTGCCTTTTTTCCTAGTGGGCAGGCACACCTTTCTTGGAAGTGTTACAGGTCTTGCTAGTAACAATTAACTTACAATTAACTGAAATTTACATGGCAAGGACTAAACATTAGGTCTAAAAATTAGGTGTTAAGTGGTTAATTTTAAGGTATCAACAGAATATGGATTATCCCTCAACTTAATCTACTCAAGTAAATTCAACACTGATTTTTAGGTTAAAATAAAGAGAATCAAAAGAATCACCAGGTAAATGATTCTATCAGATGGCACAAGTGGGAACTCATCTGCTCTGTACTTAAATTAGGAGAACAACACTTATCTCAGCAATGGGCTGCTTCTATCAGTTTGGAAGCAGACAAGGTATATTATTTATAAAGAACATTGAAAGAGAAAGAATGTCAGAGAGAAATGTATACATTAAGCACTTTGAAAAGATTTGAATCTAATACAATGTCCATATTTCACTTTTTTTTCCAAACATACAAGGTGACATACACCATCCACTCTGGTTACCTTCAAACATATAATAAAATCAGATTTCCACCTCAGCTGCTACCCTTCAAGCTCCCCTTCAGAATTCAAAGAAATGCAGAATGAAAGCACATGACTCACCCCCACTGCTAGCAAAACTGCTTAGCATGTATATATTAAATCGGAGTCCTCTGCATTACCTCTTCTGTCAGATATGTTTTGGGTCTGCTAGGGTGGACTTTTTAGCATATAAAACATGCCATAAATTCTTAGTTAATCCACTAGAGTGTATCCATGATTTACCAACAGTTCAAACAAAAACTAACATGAGGGTGAATTTAAAGTGCAACTATTTTATTTCATTATTTTCCCTTTATGTGTAGCAACCACTGGATTTAGAAGCAGTTAGCTGAAGTATCACTCAAGTTCCACAGCCAAAACTAAAGGCATTATCTTTGGAGTCAATGAAGTCTGCAGCTGCTGGAATCTGGAATGGAATGCATCTTTTCATTAGGCTGGTGCCAAATTAGAAATGCCTGCTCATCCAAATGAACCATGAATGCAGTACTTTAGAAATATCTGCTCTTCGCATGTAACTCAGCATGCTAGAGAATGTGACAAGCCTAGTAACACTCCATCTCTGGCACTTGCTGGGGAATGAAAAATGTCACTGCCAGTGTCCTTGAGTGAGGCCTCGCACAGCTGCCCCGTCCCGGAGGCGCAAAACAAACTCAGCCTCCACTTGCAGCTCCATGCTGCTGCTCAAAATAGGACATTTTATTGTTTGGATAAATTGCACAGAGAGAAGATCATAAAGCCACAGATAACTGAAACCAGAGCTGGAAACCACAGTAAGAACCACCAGGCTGTTACTCATCTTAATTAAAGAGCGTGGAAACATGACTTGCTTACACATCATGGCACAAAGCAATCTTCCTCAGCCGTACGCTAATGCTGCTGTATTACCCTAAGCCTCTACCTGCTCCTCTTTTCTCTCTCTCTGAGCATGGTACCCTGGAATCAGAGGCTGTAGAAGGATTCAAAGTACGCAGTCAGGATGTTTTCCCCCTCCAATATACTAGAACTTGTTGCCTAATGTTAGCCTTTTATGCAAGCAGAGAAGGATTCAGTGAGTCCAGATACCTTTATACAGGAACAGATAGAGAAAGGCAACAACTTGCTGAAAAAATAAGGGGAGAGGAATGAAGCAAATCAATGAAGCTTGGATTGGAAGGGACCTTAAGATCATCTTGTTCCATCCCTCTGTCATGGGCAGCGGCACCTTCCACTGTCCCAGGTTGCTCAGAGCCTCATCCAGCCTGGCCTTGAACACTGCCAGGGATGGGACATCCACAGCTTCTCCGGGCAACCTGTGCCAGTGCCTCACCACCCTCCCAGTAAAGAATTTCTGATATATAATCTAAACCTGCCCTCTTTTTTGCCTGTCTCTCAGCCAATGTTTAACATATATTTCTCATGAACATTTTATAACATTGAACTTTAAAAGCTTCTAAGCACAGTGATCTCAAAGAGTGCTCTGGGGAGATGATTCCATAGGCTAAGTGCCCTGATGTAAAAGCCCTTCTGAAGTCCCAAACTACAAAAAAACCCTTTAATTTTTATCATGCACATCTCAGTGGATCAAAACTTGGAGTATGTATGCTCTGGACTCTATCCATATAGCTACAATAAATTAAAAATAAAAGGGTTATTTAACCCACACTTGCTTGCATGTAACTCTGCTGATATTTTACTGATTATATCTAAACTTATTATTAAGTATTAGTCACAGAGTATGGTTAAATTTCTCTGACACTTGCACATATAAAATACTTTCATTATCTGATGCAAGAAACTGTAAGGACCAGAGCATGCAAGCTTCTATTCCACAGAATCACAAGTGTTTATTACCACAGCTATTATTTTAAGAACTCCCATTGAATGTCACAATTCATAATATTAATTTAAAAAGAAATTTCCACATTAATGAACAATGCAGCCACTTTGACAATGTTCATTTGAAACAAAAAGTCATTGGAAAAACCCTGGTCCTTGAACAAGTAAGTCTTTAGCAATCTTTTGTTATTGTGTGTATATATATATATATTTATATGCATATACATATATGACAATTTATACTATGCAAAAAAATCTTAAAATGTTTTCAGTTGTTCTCAAAATGACTAAAAAAATCAATTGTACATGGTATATCATCACACTGCTTAGGGGGGAAAATAGCAAAAATAAGGACAAGGAACCTGCCAGCACTTTCAACCAACACCTACAATAAAAGTCAAACAAATATTTACCTAACTATGGTTGACAGAACTAAGACAATCATGGCCTTTTCTCAAATCCAACCCTGAAAGTTGTTCACATGTTTCATGTCACAGCCAGCTTCAAATAGCAAACCCTATTGATGCAACTTCTCCCTAATATTTTAAATATTGCAATGAGGAAATAAAGGAGAGTTTGTTATAGCCCTTTCTTTGATTTTACACACAGTGATAAATGAATTCATCGAATCATTAAGGTTGGAAAAACCTCAGAGATCACCAAGTCCAATCTTTGACTGATCACCATCTTGTCAACTAGACCAGAGCACTAAATGTCTTGTCCAGATGAAAGTTGCTTACCAGTATTTCTTAATGGCAATAATGTGCAAACTTGTTTTACAACTGACAAAATCTTATACTAACTGGAACCAACAAAAATAGTGAATATTGCCCAAGAAACAAGGCAAAGATGGAACTGGAAAGAAAAGACCTAAAAACATTTGAACACCCCCCCCAAAAAAACAACCAACAAACAAGAATAAATCAAACCCAAACCACTGTTTGTTGCCAACACTGAACTAAGAGTCAGTGCACCTGCAGTCTGTCATGTCTGAGATAAGGGCACTCTAAATAAGGCCTCTGTCACTGCCAGGAGACCCAGAGACAGTTCAGGAAACAAATAATCTTTCCATTTAGGAAGGATGTATTTTGTAGAAGAGCATACACAAAGAAATACCACTCTTGTTGCCACAGTGCTTCAGTGAGTATTAAAGCATGGAAAGATGGCCCCAGCATGCAGAAGAGATGTCCCTCCTGTACCACAGTACAAAGGAATCTGTCCTTCTGGTCAGTCATAACCCACTTCGGTCATGGAGTGAAACCCCAAAATCGCACACAAAGGCATGCACAAAAATTCTGTTCTCAATGCAAAGCCAGGCACTTCAGAATGTGCCACAGGGTATCTAGAGCATGAGTCTAAAATAAGGAAAACCAATTACAAATGTAATTAATTAGTTTTAAATTCTGCTCTTCATGACTCTCCAGCTTTTGCTAGTTAATTATCCTAATGATAGTTATTATGTCTTATAACTATTATTACAAATAAAAGCCCACATATTGTTATTTAAATATTAAGTGAATAAGAAATTGTCTACTTGAATTAGATATGTTTGAGATTTAGCAGGTTAAAAAGTTTTTTTATTGCTGTAAAATCAACCAGAATTGAAGAGATATTAGTTCATTGATGTCCCAGAAGTTTTACCCTTAGGCACAGAATTATTATAATAGACATCATTCCCATCAACTATGAGCTATAGCAATCAGCTATAAAGACATTACAGAAAAGAAGTTACAGTCTACACAAATATATAATAGCTCCACTAGGCATAAAGATTAGATCCACATGCAACTTTACTAAATGTTTCAAACGTTACATCACTAATTATATGATACTGTCACTTCTGGTAAACCACAGATGTAACATGAAAAATATTCAGCTTGGTCTCATGTAGATCTTATCACAATGTGCAGGTTCCAAAAAAAACTGAACCAACCCTTTTGATCTCTGCACTGTATTAGCTGTTAGCTTAAGAGCAAGCTTGCTGAGCTGAGGAATTTTTGCAAGACTTGCTTAAAATCTCCACATGATAGAGGCAAGAGGTTGCACTTAAAATATGAAATCCTAACTTTCAGTTAAATCACATATTGTAGCATTTATGTAAATCATCAAGGTTAGCTTATGTTTTTGATATTTGATGCAATGTCCCCTAGAGAAGTCCTTGTCTCTTTCATTCCTCTGGATTTTCCATAAACAAAAGCTAAGTTCAGTTCAATAGCTTGCTGTCATGTGACCAGATTAAAATTAAAGCTTCCCCCAAAGTTTCAAAATTCAGCAGTCAAAAAAGCTCCACATAAAAACACTGTATTGGAAAAAAACACAGGTACACATGATACTGAATTAGTTGTATCTCCTTTAAATAAGAAAGGTCAAAACTTCATCTAGGTTAGTATTTCATTGTTCTGTGGGCCAGCACCACAGGCTTCCAAAATTTCATTTAAAGTGTACATGAATGAAGTTTCAATGGACAACAAGATCTCTTGAACATGTCAGATCCTGAAGCAGAAATTAATCCAGCAGAACTCAGCTTTCTTGAAAAAAGGGTAACAGGAAAAATTTGGATTCTGGCTTTCTCACATTTAATACCTACAGAGTGGAAATTCTCTCTCCATCATGGCCAGCAGACATCTCCCCATGAGTTCAACAGTGCCAGAGTAGTGTAAGAAGGTTTTCATATCCTTGGCTGCTGGCTGTAAACACGTACAAGGGAAGAACAATAAAATGAACCCATAAAGCAGGGTGCTACTATTTTCTTCTATCCTGGAGAATAAAGTAAACAAAATTAAACAGTTACTCTGTTTGGGGTCTTTGACCCTTTTGTAAAACAAAGCAAAGAGGAATAGTACCAAGCTGTTGGACAAGCAGTTCAGAAATTCTCCTGAGAACAGTAACTGGTAGAAGAAACAACCATGGGCAGTTTTGCAAGGGCAAGCTGATTTTTGCCAGGGGTTTAATAACTGTGCTGCGTCTTCTGCAGCAATGAGAGGTTTAAACATGAAGAAAGAAAGAAAAATCTCAAAAAAAATTAAGGAATAAAAAGCTGCACAACAGCAGGCAAAGAAGCAAAGAAATCAGATTTTAAAAAGATTTATGAAGTCTCCTTTCTTTCTCTTTTCCTGCAATGTACATTAATCAGGGCTCCTATCTCTTTTTGGAACCTTGATGAAGATGAGGTGAAACCAAATATGTTTAATGAAGTCTGAAATGAGGCATGAAATTGAACCATTGTTTGATTCTGTGTTGCCTTTGCTTTCATAAGCAAGGCAGCTCTTGAAGCCTGGGTGGTACACCAGCATTCACTGAGAGACTGCCCAAGGGAAATATATTTTGCTTTCAGATATTTTGTTTTTCCTTTTATAGTTTCAACTGACCAACTTTGTTATATACATCATGTAAACTGGTTGTATAGATGAGAAAGTAGATCGATGATTAGGATAAGGAGCTAAGGACAAAGAAATATCACATTTTCATAACCTGATAGCAAAATTGGGGTAAGAATGTAAAAAATAAAGATTAGCCAGAAAAAAGCTCACCATGAAGTGATCTAGAATAGAAAATCTCTAAATGCTCTGAAAAATGTTAATTTTTTTTTTTAAAGAGTTTTGATGCTTTTAAAATAATACTCTGCTTTAAAAGCTTAAATTGGTGGACTCACACTAAAACTTCTAAGTTTATCTATTTGCTTAACACTTTTCTTGATTTTTAAAGATACTTAGAGGGTAGACCTGGAGCCATTTTGCTGTCATTTTTATTAGTCTATATCAACCTTAACATCAGGATTAATAACCATACAATGGGACTAACAGCAATAACCTGATATGGCTCTAGATTTTGGTATATTTTGCATTCAGAAAGAAAGCAATGATTGCCATTTTAAAAAGAACTGTGAGGTAAGGAAGGTGAGGACAGAGCAAAATGGGATGGGAGCAGACTTGTAGCTTTCTGCTGTGGTGGCTGGAGTTAACCCTGCAATTCTGTGAGAGGATAGTAAGCCTTATATAAGGAGGATGCATACATATAAAAGGAACAAAAATTATCCATTTAAACCCCCTTTTTCCCATTCTTGATACTTTGATTTAAGCAATCCTAATCCCACAACATGTTACCAACAGGAGTGCTCATCTTAATTTCTACTCCCAGCTGAAGCTTTTGGTGAAGCACAGGTGATACACAGAGTGTCCCTGAATCTGATAAAGCCCACCCCAGTTTGAAGGACCACCTGCATTTCTAGGGATTTCAGCAACCACAACACAGAACCACCCCATCAACTGCCTCAAGAACTATGCAAGTATCAGTCTGATTCCTGCTGCTCAAATTCCCACTGGAAGGAAGCTCCAGAACCTCACTTTCTTGTGGTTAGATTCCCGCCCCCCTTTCCAGCCTCAATTAGTTTGTGGCTAGCTGACACCCATTTGAATTTTTGCTAGTAATTCCTTCTATGAGCACCTTAGCTTTTGATTGCTTTGCCTACCTATTATCAACAGGACACAGCTACTGGTTGATCTTTTTAACATGTTTTTCAGGTTTAAGTCCTAACACCTAAAAACACCTATTTCTGGCTGAAAAATCAGGCAAGAGGTGTGTACAGTTCAGTTCACTGTATACATCACAGGGGACTGATTACTGCTCTGTTAGGAAAACAGCCTCCCAAAAAATGTGGTAGACGTTTGGATAAAAATAGCAGCAGCAGAATGTTTGAGACTGTTTCAAACCAGTTTTCCATCCCTGTTTAGCCACAGAGTACACACATCAGGGATAAGCATTAGGTATGTAAGAAATGCATGTTATGTTCACACTGGCTTTTTTCTTTTTAATGTACATATTTATATTAAGTGAGTAGATATGGGTGTATACACAGGTATATTTTCATATGATTTTTCCTGTTAGAAATCCTACATATTCATGCATGCAAATGTAGCAAATATTCCCATGGATCACAGTGGTTAAATTTGTAGAACCCAAGTGTTGCATGTTTGCATGCATATGAAAGAAAAATAGAGAAACACAGCAGGAATTGGCATCTCCCACACAAGCAATGTGTTGTCTGTATTAACAAATGAACAGCACACTCCCAAGGGAGTTAAAACTATATGGACCAGAAGTTCAATTCCTTGCCAATTTATTTCAAATATTTCACTAGATGTTCTTGTTGCAAAGGGCACATGTGTATTTAATGTCTAATCAAATATCTTCAGTTTTTTAAGTCTGGTTTCTATTTTTAGAAAAATAATACACACTAGAGAAATAAACAAAACATTAAAAATTAATTATGCCATGTTCTGTGGCACCATAACACGCATGCACCTTTGATTAGCTGATGTAAGTGAAGTTAAATGTATGACAAGGGTATATTATGGTTGTAATTAATTTATAACAATGGATTTGAATAGTTACCCAAAGCAATGGCAGTCACAACTGAATGTAATAAAGCAATTCCAAAAGTAATTTGCATGCATAGTTTATAAAAGTCCTAGAACTCTTTTAAACATATTTCTTTGATTATAAACAGCTGACATACAACAGTATATTCAATTTTTCCAGCCATACTTCCAAAAAAAATATTACATTCATAGCATAGGTTGATTTAAGTCATACTATAAACACAGGCTTTGTGTGTAATTTTAGCAAAGACCAGCTGATTTTAAGAAACCAAAATATACCATTGCATAAAAAAAGCTCAATATGCAAAAAGTTAATCACAAAATTTCTAAAGCAAGTTCAGTTACACCAGCTTTCTTTAAATTACGTGCCCAGCAAGATTTGTGACACATACACAGAAGTACCAGAGCTAAGGCTCCACTTCGCCCACTGTCCTCTCCTCAGAAGAGGACTGCTCTCTAAAGGACCAGCCTTTGGGAAAAGCACTCCTGAAAAAGATCCAGAGCAATTCTAAAGCTCTTTTGAAAACATTCTCTAAGGTGTCAGGATACATACTTTTGCCACTGAAGCTAAGAGACAGTAAGCTCCATTTTGCAATATGATTTGACAGTCAATATGATGTTAAACTCCATCTGAAGTCTACCTTTCTAATGTTCTCTTACCAAACTAATAACATGAAACAAACAAGCATGTATGGCTGAGCAGGTAGAGAAAGACTGCATTTTCTGCAGCTTTTGATCCTTAAAATAAAGCAGCATAATATCAGTGACTTCTGCATTGTGTCCAAACTCATGGTATCATTTGTATGCAAGATTTAAAAAAAAATCAGTGTCTATTTACACTGAAGAAGACTTTCTTCCATGAATAGATTTTGTGAATTTTTTTGGGCAGCACAAGGCACTACTAGAGCGTGAGCACAGACAGCAGAAAGTGACCCCAGATCTCTGCTGTCTTTGAAAGTGATACAGCTAACCCACACTTCAACAGAATATCAGGTTCACACTTCAAGGGGCTCATGGAAGTGCACGGGGCAGATCTTCAGCTAGTGAACAGATTCAAGAGCTGAGTGAAAGATAATCTTTTTGTTCTGTGAAAACATATATGTTTCAGAAATTGTTCCCATCCCAGAAGAGGGAGTCAGGGGAGGAAAAAGAATCAAAAGAAGATTTTCAAATAAAAATGTAACAATGCTCCAGTTTTGGTCAATCAAAGCACTTTAAAAGCTGGTTTGAAAATTCCAAGACAGGTTTGCTTGTACTTCATTACAAAGTGTTGCCTGAACATGAAAGGTCTCTTTATTAAAAAAAAAAAAAAATCATCTCAACAGGGACTTTTTAACTAACTCAGATCTTTTTTTCCTCACTTTTTTTTTAGTGCAGCCATAGATCAAAACAGACTGTGTTGTAAAAGCTTTTTTGAAGAAGAGCCAGTTTCTTTTGTGACAGCTCTCCCCTCAGAAATTCACAACAAATTGCTGACTAGTCTAATGATTGAACTTTCCTGTGAAAATTTTCCCAAATCTATAGCTGGAGCTAATCTTCATCAAGAGGCATCCACAAGCAAGCCAAAAGCCTCTGAGTAATTTAAATGACATTCTGTGAGCAGTAGGGGATTATCATCATTGCCAGGAGGAAAAGGCACGTTCTTTCCTGGAAAGTCCTGACGAAGTTTCTTATGAGACCTTTGTACTTAGAAGTCCAGACCTCAAATGAAGTTGATGGGATTGTCTTTGTTGGGACTTTTTCAACATGCAATGTATGATTTAAAATTATTTAGGTAGTGTTTCAAACAATCCATCCCCAAATTGGAAAGCTTCTGAAGAACACATACACAGATGCTAAGGGACAACATCTCTAGGCTTTTACACTACTGAGGAAGGAAGCTGAGGATGCAGGATGAGACTTGAGTTGAGAGCAGTCCTCATGGAACACAAGGATGAACAGGAGATAACAAGTTTATGTTTTAGCTCATAAGAGGATGAGAGCAACTGTTCTGCACCTAAGTTAAAAACCCATCTGATGCTGTTATGAAAAATGTAGGGACATAGGATAAGCTTGAAAGCAACAGCCCAATATTCAGCAGGGCCTATACTCATTATAAGCTAAATAACTCACTAGAAAGTCCTTGTACAAGTAAATAACTGTACAGCACTGCTTACTGTGAGCTAAGAAGAATATTTTGACTCATACTATCTCAGGGATTAGGGGTTCAACAGGTAGCAGTTATACTGGCCCATCCAACAAAACCCTTGCAGCAGGGATGAACAACCCTTGCCCAAACAGGAACTCACCAGACTTCAGTGACTATTATTTGTTAACTACTTGTTATTTACTGAATGAGGCAGGCAATTACAGAAGGAAAAGTCTAATTACATTCATCAGAATGTATACCTTTGAGGCAAGGGTATATATTCATCCAAGAAAACTCAATATCCTCTTTATCGCCACAACACTGAGCAAAAGGTTTCAATACAATTTCTGGGTTACAGCCTTAAATTGTGGATGCACAAACTGAGACACCTGGGATCTACTAGACCCCTAAGTGGAAGCAAGAGGACTTCTAAGAGTTTTAACTCTTGCACTAAGAAAGTGTAATTTAGGGGAAGAGGACTTTAAAAGATCTTGAAAATTAAGTCTGCATTTGTTTGACACACTTTGTTATTTCTGAAACACGGTTATTTCTGATACACTTTGTTATTTCTGATGCACTTTGTTATTTCTTCCTGCTGGGGTGACAGTATTAATGGAGATAAAACTGGTAACGCATAGAGTGATGAGGCCTACAACACAGAATGAGGGTATGTGCTCTGGATTCAGTGTTCACTAAACACTGCTCTTGATAACCAACATAAGCAGCTGTCCCTCCTAATGAAGTCCTGATTCGCAAAAGCACTAAAATCTGTGCATCAAACTTCTCGTCATCAGTGCTCAGGCTTAAAGGAACTTTTGCACCCAACTCCAGCCTTTTCACCTGCCCCTACACAGCCACAGAAAATACAACAGCCTCTGGGTGTCACAAAGATTTCTGCCTGTTCAGCTCCAGGTCATGAGCCAACACCTTCCTCAACAGTGCTACACCAGGCAGCACCACTTCTACACATTTGCATCTGTTTTGAAAATACAGCTGGTAGGAAAATAATGGTCACGACAGTGGGTAACTGATAGGCAGAATATATTTTCTTTCCTCAGCCAAATTACCTGAGCAATGAAAAAAACCTCTTGAGCTAGAATGCCATCAGAGAAAGGTCTCTTACTCTAGGAACAGCCTGCTCACAGAGCCTTTGCAAAAACCTACAAAGTGTTTCTCAAGTATACTGTCTTTGGGTACTTTGCCTTGTCCAACATTACAGTTTCATGGTACAGGTTTAGTTGCACATTTTCTTTGAAAAGCGCAGGGAAAGAAGGAACCAGCTGAAGCATAACCCTTAATAACCCATTTATTTTATGAGTTTAATAATCCCCAACATGAGTTACTTCAGGACAGTATATTTTTTTAGCAGAGCATCTGGAACAGAGGCACATGTTTAAGAGATGGTCTCTGTGCCTGAATGAAACTTGTAAGAGAACAAGTCACCATTCACTGCAGAGATGATCCATGGTTGTGTGCCTGGCTGGCATTCAACGGGATTGTCCTATAAACATTTTTCACATGCTGTTGTATGCTAAGCTAAAGTCTCAGGGTGTCAGGCAGATACTTTTTGACCTAATCAAACTGTCCTTTAAAAAGGTACATCATAATTAATGCTGGCATTTGATGACTTTTTTTTAGTTACTTGGCTGTATGAATTTTGCTTCACTACAGAAGAAATATGATGTTTAAAGGGACACTTAATGGAGTTAAAAGTACCAATGTTCTTAAAAATATCAACACATATTAAAAAAAAAAATCCACCAACACCACCCCAAAAAAGTCTAAAACCCAAATGAACCTCAGAAAAACTATAAAAGTGTCTCACTGGAATCAAGACAGGATGAAAATATTACTGAGTTTAGCAGTGTTTTAAAAGCTGCGCTTCAAATGCCTACTCTAGGGATATATGCTACTGCTGTCAAAGCAATTACCAAAAACCTGCTTGGAGAGGAATTATGCTAAATATTTTATTACTCTATAAAGCATCAACATGCAAAATTCTGTACTCTGAAATAGGAAAAACTGTAACACACCATTTCTGAAAAATCCATGATAGAACAAAGACAGCATCTTCTGTACTTGTGTGTTAGCTGGGTCATGGTGTTGGTGTTTCCCTGTGTTGGGAAAGCCTTTTGCAACAGTGTGAAGTCATAATTCATTACAGAAATATGTATGGCATATTAATAAAGCCTGTTTGATATACTCCCTGTATGTAAATTTGGGAAACTGAGTCTCTGGGTTCAGCTTATAGATTTTGATTACTTTTCAGAAATCTTTTTAAGTTTAAGATTTTATAAAACAAAGCAAATCCTGAAAGCAAAAAATAGGTAATATTAAACACTGTAGCCCTAGGGCACTCTTACCTACTCTTGCTATAGGGAAGCAACTTGGTTTCTGCTGCAGATGATCTGTGATGTCCCTTCTAAGCTTTATTATGAAGCTGATAAATGACCCACTAGAAACATGGTGAAAGCTTTTGGAATTCATTGTGCTATGGAAAACAAATTAGAAACTTAACTTGTTGCATGAGGGATTACCCTTCACAGCATGGCCTTTACAATGTGAAACTAATTATTGCAGGGAAGATTTATGGTGTTTACAGTCAAGAATTCAGGGTCACTTTGACCAAATTCATGTAACTTTAGACCTCAGGCTTGTCTGACTCTAAACAGAATGACGACTCCAGCAAATTTAAAGATAGAAATAAGACCTTTTTTTTTTTTTTTTCCTCTTGAAAGCAAGAAGCTGGGAAATAAAGGCTAAACCATTTTAGCTTTAGGTATTTACTCTGATCATTTCTTCTTTCTGAATAGGCTGATAATGCAGCGTGTCAGAAAAATGTGTTTTAATTTTGGTTAATTTCACAGGAATCTGCTAGAGTGTTAAACTCTGGAACCCTCCAAGTGTTTTCATACAAATGATTTCACTAAATGATCAAAATACTGATCTGAAAATATGGCTGGCTGCATAATGAAGAGACCAAGCTGTCTACCTTAAGTGAATATTGAAAGTGACTTTAACTCATAGAACAATTTAAAAAGTCAATACTAAAACACAATGTCTAATATGGAAATTGGTTATCCTAAGTTATAAAGTGAAACAAACACTTAAGAGAACAGCAAGTGATTTGTGTGTCAAGAATTTTCTTTCTAGTATCTAAATACTTTTAGGCACAAATCTTACCACAGAATATTTTGTTCTTATGATATAACCAGTGTGTTCTGTGCCATCTACTGCCTCTTGAAAATGATTTATTGTTTAGTCAATGGCATAACTCCTAGTTTATGAGGACACCTTGAACATGCTTGAAACAAAATTGTACCTGAGAGCATCCTGTAACATCCTGCAGTAGCTGACCTACCACATATTTTTCTGAGACCCTTGCTCATTCAGCAAATATTTAAGCTTGCACTTCATTTCAGTGATACAGAGGTTCTTTCACCATTATTTAAGATTTTTACCGAACTAGAGCTGCTGGTACATCCAGCAGGGTATTTTCAACCTGTGCAAACACACACCAGAGTTAAGCAGCTGTGTAACCCTAATAGCAGTAGATAACTGATTGCAGTTGTACTTCCAGCAACATCACAAACTTAAAAATTTCTGGTGAAAGGAAGTGAAATGCAACCATTCATCTCTGAAGTGAAATGCAACCAAGACTACCAAAATCAGGATCACCATGCTCAGATGCAATGTTGTACCTTGCTGCTGTTGATACAAAAATATATCAGTCCAGCTAAGACTGGAATCAAACACTGGTTTCTCTCTATCCAGAAGACATATAGGAAAGTGAATCTCTCTGACTGAAGAGCTGATGCATAGCTAATCCAATTTAATTAATAACATTTCCCCTTTAAAATACAGCTTACAGTGTTTTTCTTGGAAAACACTAGCTCACAGTTTTAGCAATGGCCTAAGTATGACCTGAGCTTTTCCTGTAGCATAGAAGGTGATACCCACTAAGTAAGGAATTTTGAGGAAAGCTGGTCCAAACCAAGAACAAAAGACTGACTCCTAAAGCAACACACAGAGAAGAGTTACAATGGGGCCGTACTGTTACATTCCTTAAGGTAATGTTAAAGATCCACTGCCAACACTACAACTTGGCAAACGTTACAAGCTTGTAGTAGTCATTATATCATGATAGGTTTTATTTATCATAACTCAGAGCCATGCTATTGTAGGCCGTCTGGAACTTTATTTTTGGTGTATTAATATCACATCCTGGTTATTTCTTATTTATCACCAACAACAACACAGGAGTAAAAGAAACAACTACATAGGCCTACAATATTGACAGTATACCTATTGACAGTATACAGTTTAGAAATCAAAACTTACAACAGGTGGTGATGCCCTTTTCATAGTTTTTATTTATATCAGTCACTTTAAAAAAATGGCCCATAAGTATTGTCTGTTATCATATTAATAGCTAATGAGAAACAGAGAAATCAAGGGGAAATATTTTTTAAGAGGTCCTGTACAAATCAGTGCTATGGGGACAGCACAGGAGTGGCATTAACAGCAACCAATTCTTTCATAAGAAGCATGGGGTAGAGAGACTGGAAAAGTCCAGGGATTTGAGGCTGACCAGAGGTGCCGGAATGATTTGGTGAGAAATGGGAGAATTTGTAGCAAGACAGATGAAAGGAAAGAGTACAGTTTGAGGCTTGTAGATTCTTTAGGACGGCACACAGAAGGACAGGAGCTCTGCAGTGGAAGGAGGTTTAGATTAAGGGAGGTTTGAGCTACTGCTCAAACAAAAGTGCTGCCTCTCCCAACGCATAGATTTTGTGTTCTGCTTTGAATTAGGGAATACGATGGCCTGATGCAGGTGTATCCTAGGTCTGTAAACTAACAACTGCACCTTGACCACAAAAACTTCAATTGCTCCATGGACTGAAAGTTGAAAGGATTCTAATTTTCTCCATGAGTTGTGCTGAACTTCATGTTGATGTATATAAGATTTAGTCACTATTAGAAATATCCTTATTTATATAATTTGAACTTGTCTCCTTCAGTGAATTGAAACAACTTAATTTTATATACAAATGCTACACAACCCTTTCTTAAGGAGTGTGAACCTATACTGCAGGTAGATTCTAGCACACATTAAAAAATAATCCCAAATTTGTCATAATTTTAGAATAGCTGTCAAAGTTTGGTTCAAGAATTCCATTAATTATGCATTCAAGTGCAACATCTAGTTTAACCATACAATACTCCACAATCCTGAAATGTAAACACTTCTTCTAGCTTAAATGATTTCCTAAGGAAATGGCATTATCAAATTGTTCTTGCTCTTCTCAGAATGCTCAGAGCTAAAATAGAACTCCATTTTAAATGCAACCAGAGTCATGAGTAGTGTATTCAAACCATTTATATATATATATAAAAAATTAAATTTAATGTAATTAAAATGACAAAGCATGTAAGAAACTAAAAATCTGAAAACTGCGTCACACAAATGAAGTGTTTGAAGGAACACTATTTTTAGCTTACCAATTGAAACAAATATTTCATATTCTCTCAGTATGTACAAATATTTTTCACTTGTGCAGTCTCAAAAACAAGGACAGCAGAACTAATGCTGTAACACTTTCTGATAAAAAAAGAAAAACATAAATCAAAGTGTCAGTCTCATGCAGTTTTTTCCATTATTATTTGTAAAAGTTATTTTGCAACACAAACTTAGTATTTCAAAGAAATAATTTCTGCTTAAAATTATCAACCCTTCCCCCCTCTCCAAGAGCACATACAATTAAAATTATACTTGCAAATATAATGTCAGTAAACCTGACAGGCCATATACTGGCTACTCCTACTTTGCATGGCATCACACATTTAGGTTATGAATCACCAAAGTCAGGTTGATGAACAAGCACCGTGTTGTTCATCTGAGAACCAGACACTTTGTAGCAAATTTCCTATTTGAATGGAAGGAACAATGCTGGCAGAAGTCCCAGAACTGCTCACACCACGAAAGGAACAATGTGACAACAGCATGGCAGGTTTATGATAAATATTTTAGAAATGTGTCTTTTAGCAAGAAGGGATTAACATAGACCTTGGGGATAAAAATATTCCCAGTAGCGTCTAGTTGGCATCTCTTTTATGCAAAATGAAAAGCACAGCACAGAGGGTCACTTCCGTTTATTTGAATGCAAATTCACGACTATTAGAATGAAAATAAATTTTAATTAATTTTATGGTCCTTCACTGGGAAAATCTGAAGAAAATTGTGTCATTTAATTTGTTCTTCTGAAAAGCAGATCTGCATTTTTTATTTTCCAGGATTTTAAACGTGCATGCAGTGCCAATGAAGAGGAAGGAAAATCGCCTTGATAGGACATAGGTAAATGGTTCACCATCGCTATTTCATTTCCATATATAATTTAGCAGTTTTCACTCAAGTGGGGAAGAGAGATAGCTATGCAAGAGACACTAAAGCACGGAGGAACCTAGCAACAAACCCAAAATGTACTGCATTTAAGTCTGCTTTTCTAGCCACCATCATAAACTCGTGTACCCAGGGAGTAAGTAATCTCCTCAATATAACAACAGATAAAAGAATCTTTGCAACATTCAAGTACAGTAGAACAAGGTACTGTCAAAAATGTCATGCCTCTGTGCATGTGAAGCAAATATTGCTCTGTGTACATCGTCCCCTCTCTGTCCAGCTGGTAATGAACATGAGATTGTGCTCTTTGGCTCAAGGTCAGCTGACTGAAAAGTAACACAAGCACAGATCACATCTAGTTACAATCTGGAGGAGGTAAACTGAACATGCAATACAGATTTTTTTTACATTCCTTTCTATAAAATGAAGGTCCTGTACTGCTCACTCAGGCTCACAATGGCTTTAAAACTCCCTAAACATCTTTGTCAGCATTTCAGAGGTCTCCTATGAAAAGTACAGCCTAAGAAGAGGCTGTCCTTGACAGTGAAGTTGCACTTGAAACAAAATTGCAAGTCTCCAGTGTGGCTTTTTGCTTTTCTCTATAATATTTGAAGTCAACTTTCACTCAATGTTAGGCAACATGAAAAAGACGAAGAGTTAGCTGGTAAACAGCTCACTCTGAGAAAAGAACAAATATTTTGGGAATGATGATGCTTTAAACTGAAGTTCTTAGAACAGTATTTATTAATAATGTTTTGATTACCAAATTTAGCCTGGTAATATATGTTTTAGTACACATTGTTTTAAGGCAACATTCACAGTAATGAACTCTGTTGCTTCCTGCTTGAAGAAGAAGAAAGATTGGCCTTTAAAAGGGAAAAAAAAGAAGTATTTTAATATAAGCTGTTTCTATCCAATGAGATTCAAGCACACTTAACTGTTAAGACACTGAACACCATCTACAAACTGGCCTCTGTTGTTCAGCTAAAGAAAATACTGTAGAGTGGTTTTTGTGTTTCAGACTACTTTGTGCACTACAGCTCCACATGCTTCTTTTTTGACTAGCTTTACCTACAGTTTTAGGCTTTTGGACTGTCTCTACAAATGCAAAAATATTGATTCTTCATGCACAGGAAGACTGAATTCAGCCAGGAAATATGTATGTACAACGTATTCAAGTCAAAGTGCACTTGACATTGCATTTTGAAACTAGAGATAAAAAATTATATATTACTGTCAGGGTAGCGAGGAATATATAGAAGAGCAACATGCATTCTCTTAGAAGAGAAAATGACAAGAACAGTACCAGAAAACAACTCAGCATTAATCCAGTGCTACATTATCCAAGACCAGTCATCTTTGATCACACGCACATTGGTTGCAGTATTTGGTTTATACAATTTGACTCAACTGTCACTATTGCAGAAACCTATCAAGTTAAAATAAACAGACACTTTATGCAGCATGGTGATATTGTGAGCATGTCAAAACTGGCACCTGTTACTAAACCCAGCCAAAACTCTTCATTTAGGTTGTCATAAGGATAGCTCTTCTTGCTGAGCACTGGAACTATTTACTCTTGTCTTATCTCCTCCAAAAATGGTCCAACTCTTCCATGTGACAGTAATGTGTGAAATACCAACTCAAGTTTGCACTTTTTCTAAGTTAGCTGTTTTTTTCTTTTAGTTACTTGTTTTTCTACACTTGGTAGGATAGGGTTATTTATTTTTTTAAGCTTTGCACTTAGACATACAATGGGAATTCCACAACCATATGAAAGTGCACAGTACAGAAGGAGAAGGTGTTGGTTTGACATGAAAGTGTGGTCCAGACCTTAATCTAAATTTACTCAGCTATTGACTGCAAGAAAACTATTCCTGTACATTAGGATAAGCTCAATCTGTGTGCAAAACAGAAGCAGTACACCGAAAAGCCAGTAGGCAGAAGCTCACTTCACCATGAGGTGAAATCAGGTACTTACTAACCCAAGCAGAGCACCTGCTTGGAAAAGGAGAAGTTGACAGAGCACATCCCTGTAACTCAGGAGCCAATGTAACTCTCAGCAAATCTTTTTTGCCCTTTCACCAACCCGCACCACCTGCCTATTGATCAGTGTTTAGGAAATTCTTGTTCCCTTCTGTAACCTCAGCTAGACACCACTCAAACGTACCTGGTGGGTCAATGGAGACATGTACAAAAGTCAAAGCAATGAACAAACAGGAGGTAATGTTTTTATGCCTCTCAGCTATTGACATCCAAACCATCAAGGAAACAACGTGACTTACAGCCCCAGCAGAAAAGTGCTTGCAGTGTTCATGAAAATACATGTTAACTATGGACATGAGTACAGTACTGCACAAAGAGGATGTTACTACCCCTCTTGATGGTATTCTTGAAGCAAGAGCTATAATAATAATAATACATTACCTGTTTTCATCTACCTTATGTCCCAAAATTAACACATTTCACAACTGATTGTTTTAAGTGTACGTTGCAAGCACAGTATTAGTGGTTCTGCTGCTTTATGCCTATACACAAAGGGTCAGATTCATTTTTTTGTCCCATTACACTGAGTATGTATTGAAGAGAATGCTCAACAGAAAAAACCCTATGCTTGTACTATGCATGAGTAAACAGGTTTGGAATGTGACTTTGAGAGTAACCACTCATATCAAAGTGATAATTCTGCAATATTAATCTAACCCCCTTCAGCAAAACCCGGTAACACAAGCCCAAAATATTTAGGAGATGCTTGGCTCTGTATGCACTTGTAATCTTTTCTTCTTTAACATGAATCATGGTGGGAAAGCAATCTCTTAATTTCTGCAGATTTCTCTACCCTGAAATGCTTGGCCACACCAAAACACATTGTTGTACAACGACCCAGTCACATAACCACAGCAACCAACTGCCACAACCTGAAAACAGGCCAGCAAATTTATAGAAAACTGTCCTTTATACAGCAATTAAGAAATTACACAGTAATTAAAGATGTAAGACCTATTCAATACATGGAATATTAGTAATTTTTGTCTGCTTTTGTTTTGTACAAAATCCTAACAGTATTTGCACCGACCGGAAAAAAAGGCAGGAACAAGAGAACAAACACAGACTTTATCACCAGTATTATCTAAGTGAAAATTTATTTCTTTATCTCCAGTTGCAAACTAATCTGGAATAAGGATGGAGACTCAGTCCACAGAATGAAAACTCTATAAAATGAAGACACATGAATGCATAATAGGAAAGGCACAGGATCAGAAGTCAGTATGAGAGTACTGAAGAAGCACACAGCTGATTTATGTCAGGATTTAAACCACTGTTTTCAGCCTCCTAGATAAGAACAGCACTGAAATATTCCATGGATAAAGCACTTTTAGAATTGCTTAGTAGGCAAAAGAAACACCTCTGTGGTACCAACTGCAATTAAAATCTTCTAATACTAATCCATCTAAACTCAGTATGGTCTACGCACAGGAAAGGAAGGGGATAATGAATGTCTTGATGAGCAGTGAGCTTCATTGAACTCTAGATTATGGGCAAGGCAAGCAAACAAAATGAACCTTGATGGAGGTAGTAGGTGAAGTGCTGCAATCTACAGGCTACTTGCCATAGCTTAAACAGAGGTTTCAATCCACCAGTAACTTAAAGTACTAAGATAAAAACAACACACTTTCTGAGCAGCTGATTTGCTGCTTAAACAAGTAACATAGGAAAAGTAATAACGCCATTGATAATGCACTAGGGGTTTTTTATTTCAAATGTTTGAAAAATATATTTATACAAAAAAGGGATTCTTTTTATATTTTCTGAAATAGTTTTTATTTTTAAAATGACAAAGGCAAAACAAAGTATCTAGCAATTGGATATCTGAGAATGACTAATCAGCTGTTCCAAATGCAAGATCCCGTTTGTCACACTTCATGAGCAAGTATCTCTGTCCCCAGGTTAATACTTGCAGGGGATTTTTATTTTTTACTGTATTCTATGCACCCTAGGAGGGGCTTTGCCCTCTTGACTATGAAGACACACACTGCTGACGACTACTGAGTACCACCAGATGCCTTTCTGCACAGCTACTCCCCAGCTACCCCTTTTCCTAATTGATACTTACACTCAGTGGTACCCCATACCAGGTGCAAAACATGGCATTTGATTTGTGGAATTTCAACCCATTAATTACTGCAAAATCATTGCAGAATTAATTGTTACAATATGCTCCAATCCATCTGCAAGGCTTCCTGTCCCTCAAGACAGTCAACAGCACCTTCCAGTTTCTTGTCACCATCAAGCTTGTTAATGGTTTGTTAATGCATTCAACTCCTGCATCCATACCTTTGATAAATATGTTGAGCAGCCCTAGTATTGAGCCCAGAGGACAGCACTGGTGACTGCTCACCAGCCAGACACAACCCCACTCACCAGAACCCTGCCCTGAGAGCCTTGCACTGCAGCAAGCTCCTCACCCAGCACACCATGAACCCCTTATCCCACAGCTAGACAACTTGTCCAGAAGGATGCTGTGAGGGACAGTACCAAAAATCTCACTAAAATGCAGAAAAGCTACGTTCACCACCTTCCCTTCCCCAGCAGGTGGGTGACCTTAGCACAGAAAGACAGAATTAATTAAATGGGACTTGCCCTTGTGACCCGTGTCAATGGCACCTGATGACTGCACTGTTCTTTAAACACCTTTCAACAGTACTCAGTGCAATCTTCTCCATAGTTTTCCCAGGAACTGAGCTTGGTCTAACAGGCCTGCAGGTTCCTGGGTCTTTCCTCCCACCCTCCTGGCAAAAAGGAGTAACCGTGGCTGGCAGAGACCTCCCCGGGCTCCCAAGGCCTTTGGTAGCTGATGGAGAGGGGTCCTGCTGTAACACCAGTGAGACCCTTCTGTACTCAGGGATGAATCCCAACAGGCCCATGGACTTGGGAATATTCAGGTGGTCCCTCACACTTTCAGTGTCTACAAGGGGAAAGCCACTGTCCCAGCACTCAGGGCCCTCCAGCTCTGAGGATCAGGCACACCAAGGTCTGTCAGTACCACCAAAAACTGAGGCAAAATACACATGGAACGCCTCTGTCACCATGAGATCTTCCTAGTTTGCTGAGCATCCATACTAAAGTAGAAGTGTGCACCTTCTCACGCTCATTCACATAAACAGGGGATGGTGTTTTGTAAATATTGCCATTGTTTGGAATACCTTCTCCAAGAGAAGGGGAGGTTGAATGACAGCCTCCTTGACCAATATGGGTGAGAGGTGGGAATGCCCACTCTCCAATCCATGGTCACCCTGCTAGAAGTATATAATCGGAAGTAATAAACAAAGCAGGTGGATTTTCTCCCCTGCTGCTCTGATCAACCCAAACTCAGGACTCTGTGTGTCTTTCTGGCGAGGCTCACAGTGACACACCTCTGCTTTTTCTTCATCACTATTAGGCAGGTGATCGTCTTCAACAAGATCAGCCTAACGTTTTCTTTATACCTCCCCTTGCTATTAATGTATTTCAAAAAGCCTTTCCTGTTATCTGAAACAGCACTGGCCAGTTTCTGTTGTAATTGAACTCTGGCCCTTGGTGTCTTCTCCCCGCATAGACAAACCAGAGCTCTGTAACACTCCTGAGAAGCCTGACCTCACTTCCAGAGATAGCCACGAAAGTCATTACCCAGACCCAGGAGTTACAGAGCTATTAATATGAACTGTACAGACTAGTGTTTACCCAGAAAGTCAAATCAAAGTTGCAACATCAGTCTTCTAACTTTTCATTCTCTTCCAAACAAAACAAAAGCTAGAAGCCATTTGACTTTTTGCAAAATACAAAACTAAAAAAGAAATCAAAAATTTCTGAAAACATCATTCTAAATGGAAGAAAGCACACTGACAAGAAAAAGCTTGTTCTTTGAAAGAGAATAGTAAAAGTAACACTAACTCACAGCCTAACAGTTGGCAACTGAATTTAAGCAAAAGAGGGGCCCAAAAATAAGTGTCAACTCCATACATCCTCTCAACCTGAGAAAGAAGAGTTTAAGATCTGAATCCAAGTTCTGCAGCACAAGCCCATCTCTAATTAAAATGAAATAGATTTAAGGAGACGATAATAAATATGTAACTTTGATTCCTGTGGTGACAGCGGCCTGTGTGTGCCAAATTCTTGCCGAGGGCAAATTTCTATGGTCAAGCTATAAGGCTATAAAAACACGGGTTTATAATAAAAGTACTTACAGATGCTTAACTCCAACAGTGCTTTCAGAGACTCCTGTAACAAATGCTACCTTGAAAAGACAAGGCCCACAGTTCATTCACTGCGTTTAATTGCAATGCTGATTCAACATTTATCTTCCCAAAGAAGCAACAGGGCATCGCTATCAGCTCTGGCATCTCAGATGGAGCCCACTCCAGCAGTTCTGCAATGTTCTACTTACACAGCAGCTGCAAGAAGCTTTCTGAACCAAGCTTTTTCTACAAAAAGATAATGTATGTAAAACATATGTGGGTATAAATGTGCTCTTGTAAAGGCAGCTATCTAAATTATGCACAATGATTCCACAAGATGTACTGGATAAACACATAGCAACAAAAAGGAAAGGGAAAGGTTAAGCCAAAGATATTTCAGAATATGGAGTGTAACGCTTTGTGTAAGTCTAACTTTGGAAGACAAAGCTTTTCATTTTGTAATGAGACACATTGTTAATAGCAGACTAGAGAGACAAAGGTAATAAAAATGAGGCACTACAACCTTGAAGGTTATCCACAGCTGCCAGGAAGTTTCTAATTAAGATGAGCCATTTCACCCAGTAATTGGAGGAGAGGCAGCAGGGACACACTATCCACATCAGCCTTCCAACTCCAGGGCTCTTATCAGCCCCTCATTCTCTCTTAGGACTCCACAATTCTCCCTTCCTAACTCCTTCTCTATCAAAGAAACACAATGCTGGGTCTGTATTAGGCACAGAGGTGTTGTCCTGGTGCGTATTTTACAAAGACCAATCACAGCCTAAGGAAGCCAGAACTGTGGTTTCAAGAGTATTTTAAAGGAGTTCTCCTATAAAGCAGCTACAAAATACGACTGCACACATGTTTATCTATTCACAGTCACGCCACAGGGTGCAAAAGGGTACCTCCAAAGGCTGAGCTGCCAGGCCAGGGCCAGCCATGCATCCACGCAATTTGCACAGGCAAGAGGCATCCATGGGGCTAATGCAAGCACTGTGAATTCTATTCCTGTGTCAGTTACTTTAGATCTGTGTTAGAGATCTATCAGACTACACAGAATCATTTCCCACATTGCATTCTCCTGCAGCTGGGGATTGAACATAACATAGTTTTTGTAACTGACTTGGGTCTCTTTGTCCCTGTATCCCTGTGTCCTAGACACAGTGAAATAGCATGGCTGATGGTTTGAGGGTATCTGCTGAATTCCCACTGAGTTAATAGCAGTGTCAACAAATGTTTGTTTTACCCCTTCTTTCTTCACTTCTTCCATACCTCAGGTCAGAGATGCTGCATAGTCTATGTAAATCTCCCAAAACTGGGAATGTGCCAGTCAGTTTTACAGCTCTTTAGAGTTACCACGCTATTGTAAAGTGTCTGCAATCCCTTCTAACATCTGGAACAAAACTAAACAGTCCAATGTGTGATTGAAAAAAACCCTGAAGAACAAAACCACCACAAACCAAACCATCCCCGCCTGCAGCTTCATGTGTCTTCTGTATTTCAGTGTACACCGTTACCTTTAAAATAAATAAACAGTATAGGCTACATAGCTGAGCCAGAAGCTGTTATAAACATAGGGCTAGATTTCACCACAAACTTTTACACAGTTACAATGGAAAAACTCCAGACTGATGTACACTCAATTGGTTTTGGAAGGGATTTTTTGCTGTTTACAGGGTGTTTTTTTTGTTTTTTTTTTTTTTGTCTGTCTGTTGATGCATTGTTTGGTTTTTTTGTTTGTTAAAAAAAAAATACTGCAATAACACTGTTTCTTTAATAGCACAAGTATAACACTTACAGGTACCTGAATTGTGTAAACTACCAAGGACAGCAATGGGAATTACTTAGCTTAAGTTACTAGAGATTTATCTCATAGCACTAGTTTGAATTTAGGCAAAGTTAAATTTAGTTTACAGAGCATCAGAAAATTTCTTAATGGTAAAAAATTCTAGACTGTGAGATGGTCTCTTACTGAGAGTATTATCACTGGTCTCGGATAAACATGGACACCAGAGGAAAATACAGTAGGACAAAATCCTGCATTGGCAAGAGTATCAACCAAGATAACCTAAGGGGTTTTTTTTCCTTGTTTGGTTTCTGTTAAGTGTGACCCGTTCATAACGTGACTGCAGTGGAATATGTTAGAATAAAATATTCAGGAGCCACAGTAGCCACATTGGCTATTAGTCGTTCCCTTTCAGCTTTCCACAGCCTTCTTCCTACCAAATATAAGAAAACCTTTTAAGCAGCCCGAGTGGGCAGAGCCTTTCAGTGAGGCTGCGACGTCACCCTTTGAAAGGCAGTGCACCCTGGAGTCACTGCATCCTACCAGGAACGCACACTTTGAACTTTTCAGCAATTCTTAACACCTACTGTGTCTCTGCTTGGTCTCTTGTAGTAGGATTAACACAAGTATGTGTGACAGGAAAAGCAGCTTTGATTTGCTTGTCTTCAATTCAACGGTCAGTGCACCAGTTCTGAACTGCTCAGACTGTGAACTAGCAGAGTTCTAGTTCAGAATAACTTGCAAAAGTTAATTATTTTGTAAACATCACAGATGGTTTTTTTGTTGGTTTTAAGCCAGCATTTTCATTAAACATGAATTTTCATCTTTTTAAAACAACAAGAAAGCAAAAACCCAACAAACTTGGTTTCTTCTTTGCAATAAAAGCATTCTTAATCTCTACTAAACTAGGTACATACTGCACATCACACTGTCTACTTCAAGGGGAAGAGTTAAACACAATTATGAGCCATTTACAGCAGCAAATTATTTATTCCATTCTGCTTCCAGAACTGACGAAAATACTAGGTCAAAGTAGTAGTCTCAGTTCAGAAAAATATTCAAGAATGAGCTTAATTCTAGGATGTCAACAATCCCACTAACTTTAATTAGATTTAAGGAGATGTGTAGGTTGTTTGCTCAGTAACAATGTGATTTGTAATGTGCTTAATCTTAAGCATACAGCTATATACCCTACAAAATGTATATATTACTTCAGAAAGAAGTAACCAGAAAGAATGATGGAGGTAAATACTAGCAAAAAGTATGTAAAAGAGCCACAGAGAAAAAAATGTGGAAATAAGATTTTCAAAATAAAATCCATTTCTACTTTAGGATGCTGTTTTGAAAAGCTCTTGCATGTGCTGAAAAAGTTCAAGTACTGGAGCAGGCACAGGTGACTCAACAATTCTCTAATAGTCAGAGGAAAGAGTGAGAAGCAGTAAAATAGTTCAGGTGCAGTTCTCTGCCTGAGGCCACAATATACAATTCTACTATAAAACAAATTGTAAATATCACTGTTCATCAAAACACACAGTAAAGTAGTCCAGGACAGTTTTTGGCATTGCTGTCAACTCTTTCTCAGGGTTTAATGTATTTTGATAACCTCTACAGTAGTTTTCCACTAGCAGAATATAACAGGTTAGTAAAAACAGATAATCTCCTTAAAATTAAACAATAATTCACAACTTCCTATCCTGAGACTTTCTTTCTACAGTTTTTAAGGAAAATTTCAATCAAATTTTGTTTAAAAGCTTACTTTATATTTGCTAAATTAAGATTTGGACTAAAAGGTTAAAAACAAGCTCCTTTTCACCATTATCTTGATTATTTTTTTCACATTTCAAATGAATGGTTATATTAAATTTTTTCAATCCAAGTTTAATTTTATATCTTTATTTGCAAGCGCTAGAAAGCTCTGCACTGCTAAGCAACTGGAATGAACACTCTGTGCATGATCAGTACTGCATTGCAAACTTTTCATGTAACTTTGTGTTTAGCTGGCATGTATAATTTACCAAGTATCTCAATTCAATCAAGAAAATTTTAAAGTTTTTTAAAACATGCAAATTTAAAATTGTTGTTAGCTTAGAATACCATTTAGGTATCATGAGAACAAATAAAACTGTACTTGCTGTAAATTTTAAGTTGTGGCAAACTGGTACTGGAAGAGTTACTAAAACCCTTACTTAGATCATATATGTTCCTAATTTAGCATCAAGTCCTTACTTTATTGATGCTCTGTTGAATAGAGACATATCTTTGAACTGCCCTGTTCTGAGGCTTCTAAGCACTCCAAAGCATGTGCCTGCCTTGCATGGAAGTACACCATGCCAAGTCCTGACTCAGAAAACGAGATGTGTCAGATGTTTCTCATGTCCCTAAGGAGGGTATATGAAGCTTTTTATTTTGGTCTCTGTCTTTATATCCAGCTTGCTGCAGGCTGCTTTTCCAAGAAGGGCATCCATCATGTGTACCTGCCCTTCTAGCCCTCCAATCAACCCCCTCTTCCTGCAGCACCATTTATTATCTAGTGACAGCTGTTGGATTGTTTTTCTGGCACATTCAATTTCAATCCCAGCTTTGGTGCTGAAGGAATTCACAGTGCACTGCTTTCAGGTCAGTTCAAAACACATAATCCCAAGCACACAGATCCTGTTTAGACAAGAACCATTTCCACTCAAGCACCAGGTTCTAACCATGCCATCACACACACAGCAAAGCAGCAACTAAAAACAGTGCTGGCACAAGGTTACACCTCAGGACAAATCCTGGAAACATAACAATGCTGAAAACTCTGCATAAAATCTAAGGCCTTCTCAAACTTCTGGCAAAACTCCTTCTGACTTCCATGAAGTCAGGAACTACCCACCTCCTCTCTCAGAACAAAGGAATGCTACCACTGAATATGGATTTAAATGTTGCCTGCACTGCAGCACACAAAACACACCTCACTGCTTCGCAGCAGCGAGCTACCAACTCCCAGGGCTGCTGAGGCCACAGATGCTGCTGAACTAAACCCAAGGCAAACAAGTGTCAGCCAAACTTTTCTTTTCTCCTTCCCTTCCCTGAGTGCTCTATTCAAAACACAGGGAAGAAAGGAGAGGGGGAGGAGGCACAGATTATGTTTCGAATGAAAATAAATGCAGTTGTTCCCAAACCAGTCTCCAGCTGCCGTTTGTCATCTTCTCCAGGACACAATGCAGGTTGTCACTACTTGAAGCCAAAGATTTCCAGCTAAGAAGAGTTGAAGGACAGGAATACACAGGTTACACTACTGAGATACAGAAAAGCTGAGTATGGGAAGCCTGTATCAGCCACCTGCACCACACTTGGAATTTCCGGAGCATGTTTTAGTTAAATTACATTAATGAACCAAAATAAGGGAAGGTGAGAAAAGCGGGGAGGAATAAAAGAAAAGGCTGAAAAAAAAATGTACCCACCAATAGTAAAGAAAGAAAAATTAATTACCATTTTAAACATATTTTTTAGAATGAATTGGTAAAAATAAGCTCTAAAAGGTTTTTAGGCCCATTTCTTAAAAAAGCAGTCTGTGTTAAATACTGTATTTCTCAATGGAAATCTTCTACCAGATTTTACTCTGGCATGTAAAGCTGATATTGCTGGTCCAAGATTGCTGACTTCCCATCAGTGCTTATTGCTAGGATTATCATCTTTAGGAACTACAGAAATTATTGTATAATGAATAATGGTCAACGAATTAGGCATGACTTCACCACTGAATTATGCAGCTTCCCTCACAGTTGCCTACACTCACAGAACCTTAAAGATTTAGCAATAGAATTTAGAAGTGTCCCTGGTAATGAAAGACACATTAGGGAAATTGAAAAGCTTTTGAGCTATTTCTTTAGTTTGTTTCAAATCCCAGAGTAAGGAATGGAAAAGGCAGCAACTTTTCTCTCTGAAAATAAAATTACAGATTCTTACTTCTCTTTTTTTAACCCAACTCCCTAAGTGGAGTTTGGTTAAGTTGCATTATTTATAGTCCAATTACTTTCAAGGCCACAACACATATGAGAAATGCAATGAAAACTGACAGCAGTATAGATCTGCACTTTGTAAAAGAGGCTCTGTGGTTCCATCTTTAATAATTCTAGTGAAAGAAAGAAAAAAAAAAAGGGAAGCAATTTGGTGAAAATGTCAACATGCAATTCCACACAGGTTTGATTTTCCACACATTGCTCCTCTTACTGAGCTAGTGCTCCAGCCAAAGCTGATGGCACAAGGTGCAGCTACACAAACAAAAACAAACACACAAATCAATTACCTTGAACACTTTAGAAACTACTATCACTGTTAGCAGTGCCCATATATAAATGTCCTACCATAAATGCAAGCTGCAAAGGGACTTTGCTTTCATCATAGTTCAGTATGAAAGGGTAAACAATATTTCTTTGGGAAAGATTTTAAAAAGGAATGGGTGATTATATATTAAGTGTTTTGCACTATTGTTTTTCTCTTTTGTGAGCTCTGCTTTGGCTGGTTTGCCATATTAAGGAGTAAGGGGAAACCAGCTGAACATAAACTGATCTGAAAGTTTGCATCTGTAAACTTCTGAGACAGCCTGAGGGAGGTGGTGATAATTCAGTATCTTATAATAGCAGGCAGCACAGGGATCAAAGAGAAGGAAGACTCGGCTGAAACTAACTATGACTGCTTGACTGTGTGAGGTACTAGTAAAAATAAATTATTTTTTATGCCTAAGGAAGACTGTCTGAACTTCAGCCCTGTACACCTTCCACTTCTTTGGGCTTTGTTACAGCCAAAGTGCAGTAAGAGCCTCCTGCTGACAATACATGTCTTTGATAAATGCTTGGAATAGATGCGAAGCTTTGGCTACAACTTGCATGGTCTTTTACTTGAAAATATAGTCTTTGTTCAACTAAAATTTGGGGCTTTTTTTTTTTTTTTTTACAGCAGAAAGCCAGGAAGTGATTGAAACTCAAGCTCCTTGAAGTACAGGTAGAGACCACCTCACTGTGGAACACAGTCATTTGTTCAGATGCACCACCTCAGCATCTGGGCTAAAGCAGACTGTCACAAAATCTGTGTTTCATTTGCATTGGATTTTTTATGATGCTCATTAAGTATGCCAGACTGCAAGCCTCTGGGTGTGATTTTGTCTCTGGCAAGACTCTGGAAGCTGGCTGACCTGTACACAAAGACATTATTTCTTTCTGTCAACCTAAGACTATTGTACATCTAGTACTCAACATGGGTCTCCAAATGCTACTTAAAATACTGTTGAGCAATTTTTTTCAGAGCATCTATTGCCAAAGATCAACTAGAGTACTTGACTTCAGATTTCTATCTATGTCCTATCACAACAGCAAAACAGCAAGTGATGCAACCCAGAGGCAGATGTTTCTTCAATTTAGAGAAATGTATTTCAGACAAAATACATGGTGTTCATGATGTCTATTCAATTTCATACAAGCCTTACGCTATTCCTTTTTATTGAAGTATCCAAAATTATTAGGGTCTGACTGTCTTGAGGTGTTCTTCCTTTTACACACCTCACTGCATTGCACAATGATGCTGCTAGGACAGACAGGTCTTGGAAGGATCCAAGGGTGTCAAACACACGTGGAAATGGCTTTGGACTTAAATCATATCCAACTTGTTATGGGTGTGAGCCCAGGGGAAAAAAATAGTGGTTTTTTTCTTGATAAGCTACACATCATTCAATACTCTAGATCCCAATTAAGCTAGTGCTTAAATCCTACACAAGCAAACAGCTGCCTAACTTCGAGCAAGCACATCAAAACATTTTGCTGAACCATGGCTTTGGCAAACAATGCAAGGCCCACTGTGAATCTTGTCTACCTGGATTTCAGGAAAGACTTTGGTACATCTCCCATGGCATTCTCCTGGAGAAGCTGGGATCCCATGGCTTGGACAGGTGCACTCTTTGCTGAATTAAAAACTGGCTGGATGATCAGGCCCAGAGAGTGGCTGTGAAATGGAGTAAATCCAGCTGGTACCAGCGGTGTTCCCAGGGCTCGGTGCCAGGCCCAGTCCTGTTCAATCCCTTTATCAGGGATCTGGATGGGGATCAGGGCACCCTCAGTCAGGCTGCAGACACACCAGGCTGGGGGCAGTGCTGATCCCCTGGAGGGCAGGAAGGCTCTCAGAGGGATCTGCACACGCCGGATCCATGGCTGAGGGTCAGCCAGGCCAAGGGCCAGGGCCTGCCTTGGGTCACAGCAACCCCAGGCAGTGCCACAGGCTGGGGCACAGGGGAAGTGGAAAAGGACCTGGGGCTGCTCTGGAACAGCAGATGAACACCAGACAAGAGCGTGCCCAGGTGGCCAAGAGGGCCAGGGGCATCCTGGCCTGGATCAGCAATGGTGTGGCCAGCAGGGCCGGGCTGTGATTGTCCACCCGCACTGGTGAGGCCACATCGTGAGGGCTGTGTCCAGTTCTGGGCCCATCACTGCAAGAAAGACATTGAGGGGCTGGGGTGAGTCCAGAGAAGGGAAATGGGAGCTGGGGAAGAGTTTAGAAAACATCCTGCAAGGAGCGGTAGAGGGAGATGGGGATATTTAGCCTGGAAAAAAGGAGGCTGAGGCAGGACCTTATCACTCTCCACAACTGCCTGAAAGGAGAGTGTACCTAGGTGGGGGTCAGCCTCTTCTCCCAGGTACCAGATGAGCAGGAGAGAGGACGTGGCCTCAAGCTGCGCCAGGGGAGGTTCAGGTTGGCCATCAGCAAGAATTTCTTCACTGAAGGGGGGTTAAGCATTGGAATGCTGCCCAGGGAAGAGGTGAAGTCACTGTCCCTGGAGGTGTTCAAGAAACAACTGGACATGGCACTCAGTGCTGTGGTTTAGTTGGCATGGTGATTATTGGTCTAAGGTTGGGCTTAATGATCTTGGACATCTTTTCCAACCTTAAGGATTCCATGACTTCAATAACTGAAAAAGATCCAGAAAATATTTCCTCCCCTAAAAATAAATAGAAGTATGACAGAAGCAGAAGTGACATCATCTTATACTTGTGCCAGTTATGGCCTAGGTGCCGAAATGACAAATCCACTAAAAATATCTATGTAAAAGTGATAGCACATTACATTTATATTTTTTTAAAAGAATGCAAAGAGGGTTTTTCATCCTGTATCAAGACATCTAACATTGTTACTGTCAGTTAAACCATTTGCAATTCTGATTACACTACCACCTTGGGGCTCCATGCCAAAAAAAATCTCTTATCGATTAAAAAGAATTTACTAATTAATTTGCTGACTCGCAGGTTCTTTAAAAAAATAGTTACTATTTTTACCAAGATTTTTCAATATTATGCTGAAGATTGCCTGTTTCAGATCAGTAAGGCTTTTTACTGTCCCTCTTCTTCTGTCTGTTTCAAAGATGGTGATTAATCTAAGTTACTGCATATCAGACATTTTAATTGTGAATGTTTTCAAGCTCATGTCTGCCTTACATCTGCATTCCCCTTTAATATATAAATATTACCACTGTGTATAAAGCACTGAAAAACACATCACAGAGAAGAATAGCCTGTGTTGTATATATACGGCAGACAAACAAAATTCCATGGAAAAACACACACTGTAAACATCAATGCCTTCCCATTGAGGACAGCTGCTGTAACACAATCCTGGGTGCCTGCTGCCAGGATTTTCCACATGAGTGCATCTTCTTTTAACCGCTGCTCAAACACTGGCTGAAAGAGGAGCTGCTAGACTGAACATGTGTCTGCACTCGGACGACAAACACACGGCACAGCACTGGAATGCAGAGCAAACCTCGGGATTTGGGCGGGAAACGAGCTGCCTGCTGCCTATCTTTGGGCTGAGTCCACAAACACTTCTGCTCTGGCTTTCAGAAATGCTTTTTATACTTCCCAGTGGGAAATAAGTGAGCGTGTTTGAGAGCATGCACGCAAGGCAGAGAGATTTTAAGTAGAAGTTATCAATAAATGAACCACAATTTATGACAGCAGTACAAAATACACACCTCCTGTTGCAGCCAAGTAGAAAGGATGGACAAACCTAAGGGACTTTTCCAGACACTTTTTCCAGATTAAATAAAATAGATATTGGCATAAAATTTCAAAGATATAAAATTCTGGGGGGAGGAGGTCATCATAGGTCACTGCAGAAAATTTCTTCATAATATCAACAATTCAGTTCAATTCAACAAACCAAATCATAGATTAGATAGAAAATAGAATCAGGTTTCCCTGCACAAAAGGCACCTCAGCTGCCAAAAGTACAAGAGCAATTAAGGAGCACAAATCAGCTTAAAAGCAGAGAGGCATAAATGGTGTAGAAAAAGGGAAGTGCTCACTTGAATTAATGAGTTTGTAAATTAACATACACACACATTTATCCATACACACACCCACAGCCATCCACGACGTCAGGGTAAAGCGTCCTGACTGGACACAGACCAGGCTGAGGGGTATGATTGACCCTGGGCTCAGATGTCCTCCAGTTTACCCCAGCCCAAAGGGCCAAGCCGATGGTTTTTCCCTTGACTTCTGCTGCATACTTCCTGCTACACCACTGCAGAAATGGAAGGCTTTTGCCTGAATTTCCCAGGCAAGAAAACAACCACTATTTATTCTTGACATATTTCTAATGATATAACCTCACAGACATTATAGATATAAAATTCTATATATGCAGCAGCCAAAGAAGACACAAAATTATAGTAAAAGTTGTTTTAAATGATGAAATGATAAACATTTCCTGCAAAGATGAGAACACCCCAGGATACCAGAACTCTTCTCCATCTCCAAAGCCATCACTTGATCTGGTGTTTTTTCTCTGAGTGACGGAAGTAAACAAAGAAATGGGCTGTGTGTGAGAGAGAAAGATTACATACAGATCAAGACAAAGGATTCAAGAAAAAAATTGAAGGATTGAAACTTCAAGGATTTATGAGAACACCTTCAAAATTTTAAGTACTTCTATCTTTACAGAAGGGCTTAAAACTATGTGTAGCCAAAGGGCTAAGAAAACAAATGGTTAAATGGAGATGCTGATACGTCCTTAAGTCTTGTGATTCAGCAGGGCCTAACTCACAATTTATGACCTTTTAGAGGCTGGCAATGCTATGATTACTCAACCTGGCTCATAGTTGGCAGACATAGTCCAAACAAGAGAATTGGAGAATCTCGGTTCTAATCCCTGATCATTTACAGGGATTCAGCTGGATCTGATTCAGCACCACATGCAGGCACATGCTGTATGTTAAACAAAACCTTACCTCCACTGAAGCTATTAACACTCAGAAAGCACTCAAAGTACAATTTAACCAATTACCTAAACTGGGGGCTACATGTTCAGAAGACAGCTACTCCCAAAAGTGGTGTATTCTTCCTTTGGCTTAATTGCCTACTCAGCTGAAAGTGTCTGCTGTTTTGTGGGAAGCATGGGATGGTCAAGACCAGAATTACTGTCCAGTAAAACGCATGAGACAATATCCAGTTGAAGAAATAAATAGAATTATCAGTGCAGCTACAAGGGCAGAAGAAGCAGAAAGTACAGCCAGGCAGCTTCCTGAACTGTAGAAAACCCCTTTTGGCTCCACCATACCTTGTCTCAGAAAATGTTTCCCAAAACTTTCAGTTGTATCTTCAGATTACTAACATGCCCTGTTAAGTCTGGTGGCTCCAGTCTTTGCATGATTTGGTCCTGTACCCTCTCAGCTACAACCAAGCGCGGGGATTTTTTTTTCTTTGAGAAAGTAACCCAAAACAAACCATGAAAGCAAACTGTTAAAAACGTTAACAGAAGCCAGAAGGAACCTCACATTGTTCTTAAGACTCTTTTGGCTATAAATGGCATCATCACACAGGTAAAGAAACACATGAGCTGTGTGATCTACTTCAGAAGTCTTGATGAAATTTCATTTAAAGAAGAAAACTAAATGGGACAATGATGTGGAAACAAAAAATCTGAATACAGAGAATGGACAGAGGGATATAACATAGAATAGAATATGCACAAGATGTGAAGCTACCAGTTCCAATATATGAGTTGTTTAATACCCCTTGCAATACTTGAATATCTTGAATACCCCAAGCAAATATGTGTATGGGACCACATTCATTCTTCTGTGAGGGCACACTATTTAGACACCAAATTCCTTTTGAATTTGACAGAAAAATGTGAACCTCTGCCCACAAAGTTAAAGGGATCCTGACACACTTTGCTATGAGGAGGACCAGTGAAGTCTGCAGCCCTGGAAATGAATATCCACAATATGAACCAGAGATGAGAAGGTAGCTGGCGGGGGGGAAGGCTCAGCATGAGCACACCGAGGGTCAGACATGGCTATGCACAATCAGACATTTAATGAATTTCTGCAGACAGCTGCTTACATAACTGTCAAGCTGTCCTACCAGCCCTTCAAAAGCACTGAGGCATTTCCCCTCCTTTAAGGAGGACAAAAAAAAAACCCACTCGGAAAGATAAGAAAAGCAAAACTCATAGACTGCAATAGTCTCAATTACTTATAATAGCTTATGACTACATGGATAAAGCTTTAATTATTACACTGATGCCATTTTTCTACTATTGGATGTCAGAGAAACCAGTTCTAACTTGTCAGATATGATGGACTCATGTTTTCTAATGTTTAAAGAGTTTGCCCTTGCCTTTTGCCAACAGTATATTTCCCCAATTAAAGGAAGTTATTTTATACTATTTTAAACAAAGGTTAAAGAAATGTGCCGTAGGAACAAACTTCCTGAGTTTCATTATCCAGAGCTTTAAAATGACTGGCAAGCTTCACTTTTGAGTCATATAAGTTAATTGATGACACCATAATCAGGAGAAGTAATGCTAGTCTAATCAGGTATTCTTTCTTCCTGGTAAATACAATCCAGGATACCCTGAGGGATTCTGCTAAGCACAGATGTAGAGAAAAGCACACAGAAAAAGAGGACAGGAACACATTTTTCAAGATGTCTTTTCCCCTTATTCAACTGTCGAAGAGAACGAACGCATTGTCCAATGGGGATTATAAATGAGCCTCTGCCCAAAGTTAAAACTGAACTTCTGAAAATATACATGCTACCACTTTGAATTTCACCCTTCAGACTTTGACAACTTTTATCCTATAGCAAAGATTCACAAGTGAAAAAGGTAGATGTAAATTATTTTTAAAAATACAAAACAGATTATGAAATTATATATTTTGTCTTTCTGGTGAAAAGAAGAGACCAAAGGGATAATTAAGGAATCCAGCCACCAATTTATCCAAGGACTTGCCAAGCCTCATGACAAGATGATGAAAAAACCTTTAACTATTTCCATTTAATGGAAAATGTAGTTTAACAACCTTATAGGAAGGCTCCTAACAACATATCAACTACCTTTAATAAACCAAAGCTAATTAGCACACTCAGCAGCTTACTTCCCTGCCCATAAGGCAGCAGCACTTTCCTTCTCATGAATGCATCAAAAACAGTTCAGATGCAACAGCTTAGAGGAACAAGTATTGGAGAAGAGTCAATGATGGATTCCTACAATATTGTTATAAGATGTAATTTCAATTAAAAAAAATGTTCAGGTGTCATGTATACCTCACTTGTTTTGTCCTTTAATAGAGATAAGTAAAACAATATGACTACTGTCAGAAAAATTAATTACTTTGGTCAATACTCTAAACCTTACATTGTCAAAGAACTGCTGCAGTACCTTTCTCCCCATCTGTCCCAAAGAGAGCTGCTGTATCTACTTTTCCCTTCAATAACCTGGAGTAGAACATACAAAATTTCACACTGGAAGCAGACAGATGCTGGAAGAGGAAATACCTAGTTCAAGATTAGTGTAATCTCACTAGTTGGGCCATGAGTGAGAGAGAAATATTCATTCCCTGAACTGAAACATCCATCAAACTGTCACATTAAATCAATCTGAACCTACCAGTCAAGAAGAACAGAAAATTATCAGGAGGACAGGGCTTGTCTACTGGTGTTAGTCATTCAATGGCTGTAAGATACTGGCTTACTACAAGAAGTGCAAACAAGCCTGTCACAGCCATCTCACTTCCAGTTTCATTGCTCACATGGAGTTTACCTGTATCTTTACTTACGTAGGCCTTCACTTCATTACATTATAGGCATTTCCCAGCTCTCAACTTTGGTAACATCTCATCCTCTCTCTAATGAAAGAAATAGTTTTATGCACAGGAGAATTTACAAAATCTGGATGTTTAGCTCCCTTTGTGGGTTGAAAAATTTTAACTTCAGTGGAAGAACCACCTGTGAGCTTTCCCTCTTCCTCCTATCCTACACAACTGCTTAGTTAATGAAATGGAATATCATTTAGACTTAAATCCTATGAAATTAACACAAGAAGTTCAAAAGTCATCTGGGGATGAGTGACATGAAGATAACAGGATCACATAACCCTATGCAGCAGTGTGTGCACATCTGCCCAATTTTTTCTTGTTGATCCAACCTGGCTAATGGGGTTAAAACAAGGTTAAAACATTTGTCTGTCTGTCATGACAGACAAATCATCTGAATCTTTTTATTCTTTCATGACAGCAAGGTATGCTGTATCTGATGAAACTATTATTAGGCCCCCAATAATAAACATAGCAAAAGGCTGTCAGCCATGTAAGGAAACATTTAAAAAGTGCAACTTCCCAAGTACCATAATATTCCAGAGAAAAAGTCACTTTCTACAATAATGACCTCGAGTGAGACACGGTAAGAGATGGCAACATAAACTTCAGGATTATCACCCCTCTGAGTCGCTAACACCCTGTCTATATCCAGTTGAAGACTCAGTGGTTCCAGCACAATTTACAACATTTTGTCTCATCTTTCAAGGGTTTTTCCTTTTTCTTTTAATAGTTTCCAGAAACCAGGGAGATTCTGACATGCTAAAGTGACAGAATGCTATAGGTAACCTTGTTCAGCAGCAGAATACTAAAGGTCTAGCAGATTTTAAATATGTGTTCTCTCAACAGGAAACAGATTCCAAACTTAAGAGTTAGATAACATGTTAAGTTATTAACTTCTTTTCTACCCTGCATTCTCTTCTGAGGCCTATTCTCACCATGGACCTATGTTTGAAACTTGTGTGCCAAGCTGTGCTCATGACCTATGCTGCAGGACTTTTTCATGATGTGTCGTGACCGATTAAGAATAAAATCACTTTACTTTAAAACTATCGTTCTGGAATCCTGTGCTCATGCAACTTCATCTGCAAGGCAAACCAAACAGTTTCAAATTCGTATTGGGAGTAGCTGGATCATTCAAACACAAAGCAGAATGACTGAGGGAAAATACTGTCAGTTATCTGGCCAACAGTAAGTTTTAATGCTTTCCAGCAAGCCCTGATCACAGTAATTGTACTGAGTCTTCCGTAATTGCATTGAACATCACCCAGCTGCTCTTTAGGAATGCAAGGAGCAGGCCTCAGAAGGATGGAAATAAGGCTTCCTCAGCACTGTCCTATCTCATGTCCAAAACAAATTCGAACAGATCTCCTACTCAATCTGTCTTTTAAACCAAGTACACTTTCCAACTAAAATCCTTTGTATCTAGAGTTTTTAAAAGATGTATTATGTTTAGATTTCCTTTTATTTCACAATCCTGAGGTGATATTAACCCTTGAGTCTGTAGGTGACAAGTGTGGAAAGTACTGTAGTCAACTCATCTAACACTTACATTATCATACACATACATATACATGTATTTTTAACCTTTAAGACTGAAACAATATATCATACACACTCAGATTTTTTCTACCCTTCAAAATAAGGATTACAAATAAAGCTTTCCTAAAATTCTAGCAAACACTACTTGGAGCATCACTGAAACCTGTTGAAATATAAGATTGCACTCATGCCACCCTACAATGCTACTTTTAGTCACCTAAATGCCTATTAACCCATAGTTGAGTAACTCCAAAGTAGGGAAAATTTCATATATAACGTGACTGCCCCCTTGTGCCAAATTAGATCCTCTTCCATTAGAAGTATGGTTTCTCACATCTCTAGCTTATTTCTCGTGTCTTAATATTAAAAAATCCCACTAAAACAAATAATTAAGCTAGTTTCTTAAGTACGAAACTAGGGCTATACAGTTCTTAAAACTGTGACATAACAAAATGTAAGATAGCAATGATAGAAAGCAATTGGAAAACAGCATTGCACAATTCCAAAGTGATAGGATCTTAAATCTCTGTCAGTTTTACTTACAATACAAGGGAAAAAAAGTAATAAAGAAAACAGCTTTTTCCATCTCAAAGGCTGGGGTTTTTTTACACAGTCTCTTTGTTCACAGAATGACCTGGGTTGAAGAGATTTTAAAGGCTATCTAGTTCCACCTTGCCGTGGGCAGGGACGCCTTTCACTGAACTGGGTTGCTCAGATCCCCATCCAATCTGGCCCTGAACACTTCCAGAGATGGGGCATCCACAGCTTCTCTGGGTAACCTGTGTCAGTGTATCACCCCCCTCACAGTAAAGAATTCTTTCCTAATATCTGATCTAAACCTGTCCTCTTCCAGTTTGAAGCTATTCTCCTGAGTCCTGTCACTATATATCCTTGTAAAGATCTTTCCTGTAGGCTCCCTTCAGGTACTGGAGGGATGCAATTAGGTTCACCCCAAAGCCTTTTGCTTTCCAGGGTGAATAATTCAAATTCTCTCAGTCTTTCCTCGTGGGAGAGGTGCTTCACCCCTCTAATCATCTTTGTGGCCCAGTAGTTCAGTTATGGAATGAATTCAGTGAAGTCAAGCAGCAGGACTGTGAGCTGAGCTCGCTGGGTCAGACACTCAGTGTGACTCACTGGCAGCTCTGAACACAGAAACCTGGGTTCAACAGGTGAAACAGACTGTACTGCCAAGGGAAAATTCCCAAAGGACCTCAGAGGTCCCAGTGGGCACACAGACTTATACACGATGAACACTCACTTTCACGTTATTTGGATGGAAACCTAGGAGCTAAGAAATGGCAAAGTTAATTTCCTGGGAGTTACTACTTCTGAATATACAGCCACATAGTTCTTAGAGGAGAACCAAGGTGTCTAGATTGCAGCCTCACAAATTTAATACCAGAAAAAGAAGCAGCCATTAAGCCAGCTGTAATGATTTGAGTCTGAAGCACCAATTTACCAACAGAATTACAGTCACCACTTTCCAAACATAAACACATAGTGTTATCACCAAGATCAGCTGACTTTCCTCCCATATCCTCAGCTCATTTCCTCCTTCTGTCGCTGCTGATATGGCTATTCCTGTTCACCGAAGCTTACATCCTTCAGTTACTCTCTTTCCTCCTCTCTCATTCTCCTACAACCCATCTGCTTCTCCTCAGCATTCCCAAGACTTGGCCCCTTCCTCTCTAACCCTCCCCAAACCCAATTCATTCCAGCCTTTCAGTGAGCTGACCAAAGGGAGCACAGATTGGACAAGGGTAACCCAGGAACTAAGGTACATTTTGTTTTCCTACTACCCAAACTCTCTCCTTCGCTTTTTTCTGTCTCTGTACTAGACCTGTTACTAGTGTCACGTGCACTTTGAATGTTTTCTCCATCAAAGTAGAGCAATCAATCCTTCTCTACTGCATGGTTTATGTGTTCTACAGTCTACAGAAATGCCTTGCCTAATCAGGTAGGAACTGGACACAAAACTCACAAGTCAGATGTGAATATTCTCAGACTTCAGAGTCTTGGCTTGTTTTTATCCTTTCCTCTTTTTTTTTTTCTTCTTTTTTTTATATTTGTTTGGTTTTTTGGGTTTTGTTTTGTTTTTTGTTTTGTTTATCTTTAGATCTTTTTGACACAGGGACATCTTGTATGCATAAAAAGTTATTAACAAACAAGAGACCTACACTCTTTATCAGTTGATCTGCAAACTATACTGACTACAACTCCATTAGGTATGATTTATATTGAACTGGTTTTGTGAAAAGTTCATACTTTTAAACTGTGCTTCCCTCAGAAAAAGAGTTCCTGGTTGTACCATGTCTCAGATGTGCTGCTGGTGGAAATACTGCAAGGTCTATAGTATACATTATTTGTCAGTTCATAACTCACAGCAGAAGTCTGAAACCTTTCAAGCTTTCAGACAAAAAGACAGAAACAATTAAGAGCTCTAATAATCTGATCCTGCTGTTTGCAGTCATTTAAAATTATTCATGTGTTTCAATATGGAAGTGATTTAACATAATTTAGCAAACCTGAAACCTACATTAAGATGTAATAATGATGAATGGATGAGACCCAGCACATACACTCACAGAAAACCTCAGAGTTCTACAGAGTAAAGGAAGTACCCCAGAAAACCTGGCAGGTGCCCCAGTGTGGGTGGTCTAAAAAAAAAAAACAACACCAAAACAAACCAGAAAAATAACCATCCCAACCCCCCCCCCCCGCCAAAATTCAAAAATAGCATCTGAAATTTTTAAATAGGCAAAACTGGGTTACATTTCTGAAATAAAAAGCAGATGGACTGAGAACACTTTCTAAATTCCCTGAAGAATAAATACTATGGTTGCATCCCCCCATTATTTATTATCCCAGCAGCCAATTTAGGACTCAAACACAGCTATTTCTGGTCTACTACCTTCTGGTTCTTGGCATAGGCTCCATATACACAAACCACAGTGAAAATTCTCTAGGACAAAGCACAGTGCAAATCTTTACCTTTCCTTTGAAATAAACACAATTCTCACAAAGTCTAAAATTTTTGGAATTCTAAGAAACTAAAAACCAAGAATAATGAGTGGCATGTCAACTTTTTGGTATATTTCTCACAGTTAGGACACAGATGCAGTTTTGTAACATCTGTTTAATTAGGCACCTGACTTCCCATTCCTGTTGCATTTTCCATTTATTTTATGGGATGGATAGTAACAAAAACCATTCAATGTTGCCTAGTTTTAAAAATAGCAAAGAGTATAGGGTGGAAAGAGAAACAAAATACTTCTTCTTTTACACTATGTTGTGATACTTTGGAGTTCTATCATCAAATAAAAATGGGGAATGTTTTTTTAAATACTTGACATTTTCTATATTTCTATAAAAAATCATATCTCTTACAAAAAATCAGATGTTAGTTCACTTTTTTTTGTTTGCTTTTATTTAAAAAAATCAAATTGCATACATACTGGTGTCAAATTTTCAGCAGCCCTGGTATGACTTTGATATCTACGAGCTGTTCTCAAGTTATAAACAGTGCCTAAGTAGGTACTGATTGGGGGAAAAATAGTAGATACAAGGGCTCAACTGCTTTTTCAATTAAGCTGCACTATATGGAAAAAAGATCAAGCCATGAGGATAGTTCAAGTATGTTTCACTGCCTACATGTTAAAGGTTTCAACAAAGTGAACTTACTGTCAGACACAGACAAATAAGTAATTTCAAGTAATCCAGCTTTCTATTCACTGTCCTTCCTATTTGTTCTGTAATGACCACAAAATCTTTCTGCCATCACCTGGTGTTTTCCAATCATGCACAGTCTGGATTATGGAACTGGCCTCCTTGAAAGTGCCATCTCTCCAAAAAAATCACTGCACCTACAAAACGCATCCTCACAACCTCTCGTTAGCCAAGACTCATGTAATGAGTGTGAGGTCTCTGCTGTGCTCTGCTCACTTCACCAGCTCTCTGCAGGACGTTGTGTCATGCTGAACATTCTCTGCCTTTGTTTGCAAGGTTGTCATTTTTAGGGGCCCAAAATTCCTGAAAGATCAAGTCCCTGGGAGCCACACCACTCAACAAGTCCCCTTTTCAGGAGCAGTCACATTTCTGTAGCAATGACCCTTGGCTGCACAGGAGATGGGGCCTGGCTCTTGGGCAGGTCCTGATCAAAAGGACATGAGGACAGACCACCACCACCAGTTACCACTTTTTGATCTATTTCCCTTTTGACATCATACTCTGCATTTTACATAGGACGAAAAAAGGGAAAAAATGAACACAAACACATCAATTTTCCTTGGGAAAGACAGACATGAAGGAGTAACTGGATGTAGCAATAACAAACTTCTGTATTTATTTTTATCCCCAAAATCCCTCAATAACCACAGAATTGAGTGGGATACAGGAACCTGAGAAAAACACAGGCTGAAACACAACCACAGGCAATAGGTCAGTGCTCAGCTTTAGTTTGCTAACAGGCTGACAACTAGTGTAAGATATTTAAGGTATTTTGTCTGCATGACAGTGAAAATACTTTAGCTTTTCCCAGCTGAACTTCCTGCTGAAAGTAAAACAAAACATACAGTTCTACACATGGGAATGACAAAGTCCTCGAGACCCTGAGTGAAACCACAGCTATATTCAGTCCTTGCAGTCACACAACACCAAATTTCAATCAAGAGCTCCATGATCTCTTATGAGCTTTCTACCCAGTGTGAGTGCCAAGGCCACGCATGCTGCACTTCACACATCCAGCATCCAAGATGATGCAGAGAGCTCCCCACTTTACAGCTCTACTACGGATTTGGCAAACGTTTAAACCAAAACTTTCCACTGCAGTAAGCCTTGCTACACCAGTAGGGTGTTAATCACACTTGGCCCTGTTTTTAACTTTGGAAAAAAAATCATCAATAGTGATCAGAAAGAGCAGCTGCAGAAGAAAGCGTTTAATGTGTCAATGTTGTAATTGAATTTCCAGAGAAGTACAGCAAGAGGAAAATGCCACATTTAGTCTGAATTGGGTACTGGTCATAGTGGGAACAGCATTTGTTTATGAAAAAAACCTGCAACAATTTCTTGGTAAAATACTGTGAATGAAGTTAATAAGAAAAATGTATTCATAAAATATTCAAGCAATTTTCAGGTCACTTTTACTCACAGAATGTACATCATGCAATTTCCTGTACAATTACAGTATTATGCCAGGTAAACTAACCCATTTACACCTCTTGGAATTGTTTCGCTGTGCATTAACACTTTACAGAAAGGTATTTTCCTTTAGCATTGCTATTCTGGTGCACTATTCAGCAATATTTAAACCAGCTGTTGATGTTTTTCCAGCCAAGTGTACTTTATGACAAAAGATGCTCTAACAAGACCTTATTAAAGTGATCCAATATTAAAGCACAAAGGTCACATGTGCTATTGGTTTTAAATACCATAATGTTCCATACCTGGACTTGATAGCTGAGCCTGGAACTAGATGACTAGGTCAAAAATGCATCAGATGAACTCTTTCCTTCTTAGGCAGGGTTGGTTTCCAACTCTGCCCCAAGCACAGACATAGATATCTGTGACTACACTCACATCCACAGCCATCGTCTCACTAAAGAACTTTTTATTTTTACAAACAATACCATTTTGACCAATATCAGAATAAAAATTTTGCTAAAAATGCTCATTTACTAGTTTGCATCTGCATATGGAGTAAATCTCAGTGGTCAACTATGTCTCCTGGCTGGCACACACCGACCTTGACAGGCATTCCTACAACCTCGTACTGACACTACGTTTTCCTGCTGGAAAGCTGTGATGTTTGATCCAGTACAAAAAGTACTGCATAGATTTAGCACAGTCTATGCAGCATCCATGGGCATCATGTTGCCCATAGATTTTGGAGTATTCCAATCTAAATGCTACTTACAAGTACTAAATTTTGCAAATTCATAACTTTGTTACCGCATTGGTAAAAAACTACTACTTTCTGTATCATAATAAAATGCTAAATATAATTAACATGTCCTTTTTATATTGGATAAAATAACTGCCATTGAAAGTACACACATGATAAATTTATCAAGTTTTTAACTTCTTTTGGTATATCCAACAAATCCAAACAAAAAGTAAAGCCATTCTCCATCCTCAAAACAGAAAAACTTTATTCCTGTCTTGAATTTTAATTCTGGAATTAACTCAAGACAATGATAAAAAAATATACCTTTTTATATTAGATAAAAGTGAGATATTTTATTCTCTCCCCCATCCAACAAAAATTAAAAGAAAAAAACGGTTTTGCACTTATCATGCTGCATGATGCCCAAAGTAAACAATGAAAAACTAAGTGAGGAGTTGCTTGTTGCTTTTACAGCATAGGAGCCCTGTACTTCTGAATCATTAAGCAGCTGCAGTCTGGTTTAATTACTCAACATCACTGAAAATGTAAACCATCTCTTGGAGACCAAGGAATGCAACATTCATCTGCAACACAAAAGAAATAGCTAAGCTATCTTAGCTTCTGCCTACACGGTTTGTACACTAGAAAAAGTCAACACATTACTTTTATACCATGTCAGTAACATAAAATAGCCAAACAGTAATTTTGCACTGCACTTGAATGCATCTGTGACAATTTGCAGTAAGGGAGGAAAGACCACGAGAGTCTTATTTCATACAGGTTTGCAACCTCTAACACAGAAAATGTTTGTCCAGTACTGACTTCTGGCAAATAGTAGCACCAGTGTATGACAGCAGTCCTATCTCCAATAAAAAAATAGATAGAAAGTTAACATAATAAAAAAGAGGGGAGGTGAAATTGGAAACTTTAGGTTCCTGCCCAATTTTTTTTCATCTTGTTAAGGCTTTGATAGAAATCTTTTCTGTGATTATGCTCATACTAAGAACACAGCACAGTAATGCTGCAGCTTGACAGAATGCTACAGCCTTTTACCAGATCAAAGGGGATCTGATTATCTCTTCTCGTCTTCAGAGCTATAGACATAAACTGCACACTCTATCTAATCTATGAAAAAAGCAACCACCCACCACAGTCCACAAGAATTCTCCCTAAAAATAAGAGAGACAAAAAAAACCCACATGGGGCAGATGTTCACCACAGCACTCCTTGCACTGTCAGAAGCTGCTCAGTTGCTGCAGTGTCAAGGGTGAAATAAGACACCATGAAGAACTGCCCAAGTCTTCTGCACATCTCAGGTTAATCCACATACAAGAAATTAATGCTGTAAATAACTGCCTATCCTACAAAGACACAGTCAATCAACTTCAGCCAACTCTGCCGCAGACCTCGGATCCAGAACACGGGAACAGTTTGTGTACTGGGATCCCCCCTACCCAATATCATACAAACAGAACAGGCCCCAGCTCAAAGGGCTGCCAGGTGAGGCTTAGGGTGGCCAAATAAATACTTCCAGATGCAACAGCACCTGCTGATGCCACATTTGTCTCAGCACAGCTAGGGTACTTTCCAGGTGTAGGTAAGAGTTTACAGGGATTTTTAATCTGGGTAGCTGCACACAGAAATGCACCACGTCCAGACTATTAGCTCCTTGTTACAGTGAGTGTGCTGTAGCTATTTTGGCAGTGCCCCTAGCTGGTATCAATATTCACAAGCCAGAAATAAAGCTCTTATAAACCATGACAAACATACTAAAATATCCATCTGGTTTTCGATGTTTAAGAGAGAAGTTTGCTGATGGCCTGCTCTGCTAAAGCCACACAGCTCTTGAGCTGCAGACAAGCTCTGCAGCCCTCTATGTCTGGGGCTAAGAGCAAACTAATAATTTCTTGCATCAGAGATTCTTTGAGCCCTCTCTGATAACTCTACTGCATTGATCACTGCTCATATAAGGGGTTAGCCATTTTAGGACTGGACTGCCACGGCTCTTTTGCTCTCCTATACAAGCAGCAACAAGGAATCAGAACGGGATGATGACATGGAAATCATTAGAGTGGCTTGATTTACAAAGATTCTGGAGTCTTTGGCTGAAAAAGGAACTTTTTGTTCCAAAGAAGAAAAAGGAAGACTTCTTGTTAAACCAGATTTAGGGACACTTCATATCCTCAAGTGTCTCCCAGCAGCCAAATAGATGAAACAATCAGATTCCTGATACATCCAGAGTTCTAGGGTAGATTTCCGTGACCAAGTTTATTGTTAACTTGTAACAAGAAATACAGGATATAATGATGCTATTCCATACCAAAAGGAATAACTGAGGGAAACAGTCCTTCCCTTTTCAGTAAACTATTAAATCAGCAGATTGTAACCAGAATTCCCAAGGGAGCTTGATGACACACTGAAACATGCAGAATGAAAAAGGGTGCTGCCCAGTGCATGTCAAGTAAATGACTAGAATAATGGCACGTGACAGAAACTAGCAATGAGTGAACATTTAGCTCTGGTCCTAACTCAAGTATGTTCTTACATAGCTGATATCACTGCTGTTCTTCTAATGTGCCCTGTCATTAATGATAAAATGGACTCCATGGAAGTCCTGGTTTAAATGTTGTTAACAGCATTCCAGAGGGAATTTTGTGACAGCAGAAGTCAGCTCTTCCATCTGGCCCATTTGAGAGGGAAACTGAAATATTTGCTCAGGCTTCAGAGGTTCGTTTTGGTATAGAAGAAGAAGATAAAAGCAGGAATCTTTTCAATCTTTTCTTTACAATATCACCTAGCAAATCAAAGCAAATAGAGATTTCACTCACTGAAAAAGAGACAAATATAAGACAAATACATCACTGCTTGTTCTAGGCAATGTGGTTGTATCTCTTGCCAACAACCTATATACTGGCAATCAAAACATAGACCACTTCATAAAAATATAAAAGAAAAGAGAAAGAAAACATTATTTCCAACAAAAGCCAGTGGTAACTGCAGCAGCATGACACTGCACCTAGTGTTTACCAGCACACTTTATCTCAAATATTTCAAAGGCATCAAAAATATCCATTTCAATCATTCAGAAACATCAATCTGTTATCATGTCCTTTCAATCTGGAAATTATTAAAAAGTGCAGAATCTGTTTGCTTAATTATTACATCTCTTATGCTTACAAATGCAACAAGGAAGAGTTTATTTTTAAACTGTCACGACACAGAATACTTTCAGGATGGAAATACACTTAATAACAAAAATGAAGTGCTTTTTGTTTTTAATGTAAAGCTTTCCTTTAAGAGTAAACCCACTGTATAAAATCTATGATCACATCAATATGTCACTGCAGGAAAAAAATTATTCTATACGTAAACAGACAAACCCAACTAATTAACTAATTAAATGCATTTTCATCACCCCAGTTATGAGATACATGAAACATCTGGGGAAGAGTCATTAAAACATCAAGAAATATTGTTATTTTGATACAGACAGTAACAGGATCACAAATATGCCATGTTAGCTAATGTTTACAGCCAGAAATACACACAGCCAGCTGGATCCACACTAATGCTGAAATTAAGCAATTATACAAACACAGGGCAAGAGCCTCTTGGTAACTGAGGCTCAGCTACAAGTAGCATCGATTTTCCACTGCTTTAAAATGCAAATAAAACAAAAGAGCCAACACAGTGAAACAGAGCACGAGACACTCTGGGAACACTGGGAGAAATAAACCAGTGGGAAGTCCAGAGGGGAGGGGTTCTATTGCTGCAGTCCCGTTTTCTATTTCACTTTTACAACACAACAGACCACAGCAAGAATTAACTGAAGAGCTAAGTTCTACCTCAAACAACATACCATGTACTGAATTTTTTAAGCTGTTACAGATCATTTTATATGTTGTTCTGTTTTAACATGGGCCTCAATGTCCTTTCATTATTATTTTTGTTTCCCAAAGGGGTACTGATAGTGGTTAACACTACAGTAATCTTCTTAAAGATTTCCCATTAGCATTTCCACAGAAGCAGTGCTACATTAAATACAACATTTATTTCAAGATAGATTTAAAATAAAGTCAGACATATGTCCTGCAAAAAAAACCCAAACAAATAAACANATCTTTTCAATCTTTTCTTTACAATATCACCTAGCAAATCAAAGCAAATAGAGATTTCACTCACTGAAAAAGAGACAAATATAAGACAAATACATCACTGCTTGTTCTAGGCAATGTGGTTGTATCTCTTGCCAACAACCTATATACTGGCAATCAAAACATAGACCACTTCATAAAAATATAAAAGAAAAGAGAAAGAAAACATTATTTCCAACAAAAGCCAGTGGTAACTGCAGCAGCATGACACTGCACCTAGTGTTTACCAGCACACTTTATCTCAAATATTTCAAAGGCATCAAAAATATCCATTTCAATCATTCAGAAACATCAATCTGTTATCATGTCCTTTCAATCTGGAAATTATTAAAAAGTGCAGAATCTGTTTGCTTAATTATTACATCTCTTATGCTTACAAATGCAACAAGGAAGAGTTTATTTTTAAACTGTCACGACACAGAATACTTTCAGGATGGAAATACACTTAATAACAAAAATGAAGTGCTTTTTGTTTTTAATGTAAAGCTTTCCTTTAAGAGTAAACCCACTGTATAAAATCTATGATCACATCAGTATGTCACTGCAGGAAAAAAATTATTCTATACGTAAACAGACAAACCCAACTAATTAACTAATTAAATGCATTTTCATCACCCCAGTTATGAGATACATGAAACATCTGGGGAAGAGTCATTAAAACATCAAGAAATATTGTTATTTTGATACAGACAGTAACAGGATCACAAATATGCCATGTTAGCTAATGTTTACAGCCAGAAATACACACAGCCAGCTGGATCCACACTAATGCTGAAATTAAGCAATTATACAAACACAGGGCAAGAGCCTCTTGGTAACTGAGGCTCAGCTACAAGTAGCATCGATTTTCCACTGCTTTAAAATGCAAATAAAACAAAAGAGCCAACACAGTGAAACAGAGCACGAGACACTCTGGGAACACTGGGAGAAATAAACCAGTGGGAAGTCCAGAGGGGAGGGGTTCTATTGCTGCAGTCCCGTTTTCTATTTCACTTTTACAACACAACAGACCACAGCAAGAATTAACTGAAGAGCTAAGTTCTACCTCAAACAACATACCATGTACTGAATTTTTTAAGCTGTTACAGATCATTTTATATGTTGTTCTGTTTTAACATGGGCCTCAATGTCCTTTCATTATTATTTTTGTTTCCCAAAGGGGTACTGATAGTGGTTAACACTACAGTAATCTTCTTAAAGATTTCCCATTAGCATTTCCACAGAAGCAGTGCTACATTAAATACAACATTTATTTCAAGATAGATTTAAAATAAAGTCAGACATATGTCCTGCAAAAAAAACCCAAACAAATAAACAAACAAAAAAAAATCCCCTACAACTGGATTTTTATTATTCGGACACGGAATTTATTATAAATTTGTCCATTTATTATGGACAGGGAATCAGTCATATCACACTCAGTGAGAATATGCACCTACATTTACCAAAAGAGAACACTTTTTGCATAAACAAGCAGGGCTCTGAAATTTAACTTAAAGGACACTTCAGGCCTAGAAGCCTTAAGCCCTTTATCACAAGGGTTGAAAGTCAGCATTTACTTTCCTGGACAAGTGAGGGGAAAAAGAACTCAGCCTCATTGGTTTCTAAACCAGAAGGATGCCAAGTGTTTGCTTTTCAGTACCACAACAGGTGCCCCATTCTTCTGATACATATATGGTACCTTTCAAAAGGAAATATCTTCCATTCTGTCAACCAAAAGTCACTTTCTTGTTGTGTGTCTCAAATAAACTATGTAAAATTTACTCAAGTATTCNTTTAAAATCAAGTCAGACATATGTCCTGCAAAAAAAACCCAAACAAATAAACAAACAAAAAAAAATCCCCTACAACTGGATTTTTATTATTCGGACACGGAATTTATTATAAATTTGTCCATTTATTATGGACAGGGAATCAGTCATATCACACTCAGTGAGAATATGCACCTACATTTACCAAAAGAGAACACTTTTTGCATAAACAAGCAGGGCTCTGAAATTTAACTTAAAGGACACTTCAGGCCTAGAAGCCTTAAGCCCTTTATCACAAGGGTTGAAAGTCAGCATTTACTTTCCTGGACAAGTGAGGGGAAAAAGAACTCAGCCTCATTGGTTTCTAAACCAGAAGGATGCCAAGTGTTTGCTTTTCAGTACCACAACAGGTGCCCCATTCTTCTGATACATATATGGTACCTTTCAAAAGGAAATATCTTCCATTCTGTCAACCAAAAGTCACTTTCTTGTTGTGTGTCTCAAATAAACTATGTAAAATTTACTCAAGTATTCATGAGTTTCAAAAATTAATGTCAATTCTGGAGTCACCTTTCTGTGATAAATGGGTAAGTTAATGCACATAAATATATAATTGGCCACAAAATAGTTCTGTGAATTCCAAATCCACGTATTCTCAGGTCAAGTGTTTTACATTATGCCTCCAATTCTGAAAATGTCTTTGTATTTCTGTTTCTCTGATAGAGTCTGTATTGCTTTTAAGACCTGAAACTAGATATATTCACACCTAATTTGACTTGGGTTTGCATTAAAAAACACAGGGTTTTCACTAACTTTTTGACTAACCCTCATACCTGGTGCTGGTCTGGCACTGTTTAAGGCCTTTTAATTAACCTCAAAGTACATGAACTTCCAAGGAAACAGTTCTCAGGATCTAGATTTAGGCACTCATGTTTCAAAGAGATATGTTTAAATTAGTATTTTATCCAGTTTTACATTTCATCCAATTTGTTCAGTTTTGAATCTAAACAAAAAGTCTTAAAATAACCAATTTATTCTCTTTTCTTCCACCCTAGTAGAGACTCAGTTCAACCTGTGGGGTACATATTTTGTACCATCCCATCGCTCATGACATAGAGCAATCCAGGGACATTTCAACAAAGGTTACAACCAAAAATTAAGGGAGTAAAAGAGAACTATATAAGTTACTGCAAGTCTAAGGTGTTCACTTGGTGAGGTTCTCTGTGGAATTGCATTTTATTGAAATGGTATGCAACAGTTCTCCATCTGAAACACACTTGCCAATATTCTAAAGTTTGCCAAAAGTAACTAATAGTAAAAAAAAAAAAACCCCTCAGCTGCTACACAGGTTGGAGTTAAAGATGATGGAGTGCCTTATTATTTGAAATGCATCAATAAGAAATAACTAAATAATTCCCAAACCCAGGAAGGATCATGGAAACTCTTAGCACCCATACATACTAAAAAAGCAAAAAGCCTGCCATGCTGAGGCAAAATAAAGTATTAAAAAAGCTACACAGAGAAAACATCTAGATCTGGTTTTGTTGCTCATTGTTCTTGTCTAAGGCTTGAGGAAATTAATTACTTCCTCCTCTTGGTTGTACCACTAAGAAATCTTCCAGAATACAAGTCTTCTGTATCCCCTGCCTACAAACAGATGTACACTTGGGAGAATCAGATGAAAATGCAAATACCTCTGTTCCGGGACAGGGAAAACTCCACCCAAACATTTTCTTTTTCTTTAATATATGCCCTTCCAAAATGACTCTGAAAAGCATGTTTGTACTTCCCTGCTAATTATAATATATACAGGAAGAAGGCCTGGAAATTGGCAGCAAGCATTTCTCAGGTTTTGTACCTCAGAAATACAAGTATGCCAAGAATTTTCATCTATGGTTTCACTGCATAAATCCTCAGATTTCTAGAGGGGAAAAAATTGTTTCACTCCTCTGCTAGAGGATATACTGCCAGACATCAAGTATTGCAAACAATAAACATTTTTCATGATTTTGAATTAAATGACAGAAGATTTATTTCTAAAGGCATTAGAAGGAAATCTCCTGCAACTTCCTCTTTTTTTTTAATAATCTGAGAACCTGAAGGTAACATTTTAACATAAAAGACAAGTGGAAAATCTTCTTCCAAAAGGGAAAATACCAAAAAATACCAAACTCCTACACCCACACACACATCTACAGGCCTATTTCAGATCTTTTTTTAATATATACAGCAAAGCAATAACAATTATCAAACAGAGCTTTTCTTCTAGTGTTGAACACAATTTGACCATTAGAGAAAGTGCTGCTGAAATGGAGAGACTTGTATTTCATGTAAGTAGTATTTAAAATTTACACTTTACATCTATTCCACTGGAAAATGGTGGAGGGAGTAAAAAGACCTTTACCAGACAAGCACTCCCACATATTGTCTCCACGTAAAAATCCTGAGAGTAGCAGCCACCAGCTGCCCAGAGACATCACCTAAAATCTAAATCCTTGTGTCACAGCCAAGTGAACTCGTCTTAAGGTCAGCATGAAGATTTACTGGCGCTCAGAACAGGATGCACCAACGTCAAGGTGAGAAGTGTTTGACGCAAATATCTGAGATATTTGAGCCCTATCAGCTCCTCCCACCCGAAATGCCTTCTCTTGACTAAGACAGCCCATGCACAGCTCAGCAGCCTGGACTTACTGTGAGATGTGAGTTATTGGGGTCAGCAGAGTCTCCCCCTCCAGGTCGAGCTCATCGGCAAAGCTGCTGGTCCTGATGAAGGGTCCTGTGCTCACATCTAGAAATGCCGGGCTCTTTTTCACTGTGGAAAAAACATGTAGACAGCAGTTCAAGCAACAGCATTTGACTGCTGCTCATGTGGACCTCTGAAACACTGTACATTTTAACAGAATATTGAAAACAAAAGCTGCTACCAAAATTGCATGTACTGCAGAGTTCACAAAAACCAAAATTTTAACTCTTTCTCTGCCCAAAGCACTTGAACTTCTGGTGAAGATTAAAATTATTATTTTATTCCTTTTTTTTTTTTTCTTTTGTTCATACTCCTGATACACTAGAGTGTTCAGAATCTGTACAACGGAGGGCTTCATGTATTATTAAGAGACAATTTGCTGGTTCCCTCTCACACTGAGGCACAAGGCCACATCATCCTAGGGCTCAGAATCAGGACAGATGGTAAGATGTCCAGTTCATCCCAAATTAGGTTCTTAATGGGAGGGTTGATTCACAGAACTTCTGATACTGAAAATTTTACTGGCAGAGTTACTTGCAGATCATCACTTTCATGGATCCAAGGAATCGGGGAGAGTGTTACAGCTTCATTTTTAAACTCAGGCTCTGAAATTCCATCACGTGCTAACATTAAGAACACCAAGCGCTTTTTCCAACAGGGCCCTGACATTTGTTAGAGAAGCCATGACATTTGCATATAAATAAAACCACTGGTGTGGTTTACATGATTGTAAATGAATCTACAGAAAATAAAATTTGGTAACATTCCATATAAATCATAGGTAATTGTGACAAGTCCACAGAAACCTCTGTCTGTCCAACTGGCTGGAATATTCAATGAAACAATTATAATGTAGTAATTTATAAAAACTCTACTATTTTTATGATATATTTTATAATGTAGCAGTAAATAATGCCTTGCCAAAAACCCACACTAAACCTAAGGGACTACAACCGAAATAGATAAACTAAATATAGCTGATATTTTCTGAGAATAGAAGTGCAATATCAGGAAACAATTATTTTCTTTTAATGCAACCACTTTATTAGGTAATTTGGTATTTTCATATGACAGAAATGGATTTGAATTTAAAAAAACCCAAAAAAACAAAAAACAAAAACCAAAAAACCAGAAAGTATTATTTCATCATTAAGCACATGGCTGTCCAAAACTACAAAAGGAAAGTCTCTGTACTCCAGAAGTTGTACAAACAAACAAATAAATAAATAAAAGAACTACTAGGAGATACATTTATTAAAAACAGAAGGCCCATGTAGCACTTAAAAATGAAAATTTTGTAGTAAGTTTTAGCAAGCAATTATTTCTCTTTTTGCTTTTAGTATCATATTAATATTATACTAGCATACTGTTTAATCACTTTGCTTTAGCCATCATTCAAAAAAAAAAAAAAAAGGCTGTGAAACTAGCAAAATAATTCCAGATAAAGATGTGCAGTGAAATGTCTTTCAAACAGACTTTCACTATATCAATTTTCACTGTTCTCATTTCTACAAGACATAAATGAAGCTTTCCTAGTTCCTAGCAAATAAGGACTCACAAATGTTTTTGTTTTCCTGATGGTAAGTGACAAAACCTGCTGCAGCTAAAGCCATGTGAGGGGTTTGCTGAACACTCTCTCAGCTGTGCTCATGAGAGACACAGCAAGCTCCACACCCAAGTGGATCTGCAGGAACAGGGAACCTTGGATCAGTCACAGCTATGGCTTTTCAGTTTCACGGTGGGGGAAAGGACTGGCACAATGAAAAGGAACCAGAAGTCAAGACTGGGCCTCAGCCTATTTGAAAGATTTCTTGTGTGAGCACACAGAGAGCAGGAGCTGATTAGTATGAGACAAACATGGTATTTCCTTCCCTCTGTTTTAAAAATTTCTGAGATCATCATTACTAAGAAAAGAGCACGGCCTTAATGAGAGTTTCTCTGCCTCAAAGTGCCTTGAAACAGGGCTCAAGCAGAACAGCAGGGAATTCACGTTTTTCTTATAAAAATAAATTCATAGCCATTAAACTTTGGACAAGTCTTTCTTAGAAAGCAGTGTTAAAGAATACTATAAAAAGACACAATTTCCAAATATGAAGGCTATAGAGAACAAAACAAATGACACTTTAGACACTAGTTTTCAGTGGATAATAATGGGTGAATTCAAACATTTGCAATTTACAACCTGAACAACCTCCAAACTCGAAATTCTACTGGAACATCTCTTTTTAGAAACCAGCTCTATAATTTTTTGTGCCACAGCACAGAGCTCCAGACAGAGCTTTGCAAAGATGTAATAATTAACAGAGGTGATGAAACATGATGGAACAATGAAATATTATGAGCTTTACCTGGAGAGGAAGGAGCGCTGGAAGACTGCTGGTCTGTGGAAAAGGATGGCCAGGAGCGCTGACAATCTGAGTCAGAGTGAAGATGTACATGAAACAGAGACAGGAGAGGAGAAAAAAAAATACAAAAGAAAAAAACAAGAAAGAAGCTGCAGACAGACAGCTGAGGAGATGCAGACATACCTAAAATTTAGTATGTTCTACCTGAGACAAAATTAAAAATACTGTGTAAAACGGTGTATGAAACTGCAAGAGTGCATTACACGTTGGCAGAATGTTCAGTTGCCACTGTGGAGGCATCATTGCTTCTCCAAGCCCATTTTTCATGGCAGTGTCAACTGCTGCAAGATATTCCTCCCTACAGGCCAGTCTCTGTTTGCCCTCCAGATTTCAGGGTCTCTCAAGCCTTTCCCTTTCCAAAGTGTCCAAGCTCCCAGGGGTCAGACCCCTCCTGCTCTGGTTCACACTGTTCAGAACCCTCTCTCCTGGTCAGATTCCAGTGCTGCCAGGTGAACAGGGAGGTTTCGACACCCACATTTGAAGCTTCCCAACACATTCCATAAAAAGTTTTTGAAGCTGCCCACTTCAACCACATAAACCAAGTGCCTGCCTCAAGCTGAATTTCTTGGGGAAATGTTTCAGGCAAGCCAGAGGAGTCAGTGATGGGAAAGAGTCTCAGCAAAAAGTCTCTTTACATTATGTTTAGTCGTTTTGAATACTATTATGCTATTAATAACTGTTTCATGAAGAGCTGCCTCTGAGTTCACTTGGACAGACTGATATTTTTCAGGAATGGTGCCTTACTTTTATGCAATGAGAAAAACTCTTAAAATAAAAATATATTGGAGTAAAAGGAAAATCAGAAAAAAATTCCTCATTTGCAAGTGTAGTCTCAGTACTATGCACATGTCCTGGTTCCAGCCAGGACAGGGTCAATTTTTGCAGTAGCCAGGATGGGCTATGGCTCCTTTGGTTTTTGCTGAACTGATGATGCCGGGATAAAGAAGGGAGGAATAAAAAGCTGGAAATCCCTGGTTGCACAAAATCTGGTTGCAGGGAAGCCAGATGAGGGATCCAGGAGTGTGAAGACTGAAGTGTAAGTGGGCAGCCCAAAAAATTTACTGAATGTGAGAAAGCAGCATATGGATATGTTACTAGAGCTTTTCTGAAGAGCAAATTAAAGCTGAATGAGTATCCTTTATCCTTGTACTTTCTAGTTTCTTCCTTCTGAGCTTTTGACTTGGCAGCTCCAGTTTTCTGCGTAATCTTTTTCACAGTAAGTAAAATAACACTCTCTCCTCTTTCTTTGAGCTGCTATGAGAACAGTGTTAGATAACCCCAGGTCCACTGAGCTCTGGCTGCCTGCCTGGGACACAGAAAGTGAACCTATGATGGCTGGTAAAGCTCCTCTGATATTTCCCCAAGATGAAGGAATTTCCTGTTCATATAAAACAGGTGATTTCTTCAGTGGCTCTCACGGCCCTCCTGATCATGTTCCACCATGTCCAACCTCAACAGAGATGCACCTCTTGGAATGGTGGAAACTCGAAAAATCAAGGACTGATCAGGGGAGTCAAGGAGATGCAGTTTAGTTTTGACGTTTTAACACCTCAATTTCACCTGTGTCCCATGTGGGTTCAGGGGTCAAACTGAACCTTGCCATTTCAGTCAATTTAATCCAAGCCTGAGCATCCTCACACTCGTGGTTTCAGAGCAGAAAACTTAGAAGTGGCTCATAGCACTCTCACTAAATCACAAAAGTCTTTTGCCCCGACGTAGCTCTAATCCTACTGTCTTTGGGGAACACTCAATTGTGAAGAAAAGTGCCTAAGCAAGCACATTAGAAACATCACAGGACTACATGGCTGCTTAAGTGATCACAGAATCCAGACAAACAGTAAAATAAATTATTTAATTTATGGGTCCCCATCTGTTCATAAATATCTACAGCACATTTTTACAGGAACAGATGCATGCACTTCAGACTGGGGGGTCAAATCTGAAAGTTTTCTCCCATCCTAATATAGTTATTTAGAAAGTAATTCAGATCATATGCTTACATAACTACTTGATGAATTGCATTTTTTTAATTTGAAAATTATCTTTTTCTATTGGTTACACACGTAATTTTTCTCAAGTATAAAAAACCATTAGAGGTCATCTACTTATACAAATGAGAGCTCACTTTTCTCTTTGTAATGAGACTGGGTACAGTTATGATTACAAGTGTGAGAATGTACATTTTTCTGTCTGTCTAGATCTCCTTGGCTGCCAAATATATCTTAGAAATTGTATGGCACTAGACACACATGAAAAGCACTGCAAACATTACACTGTCATAAGCCGGCATGCCATAAATAGAATTATTTTCCTCAACTTACCAAGCAATTTTAACATTCCTGTTTGTCCTGTATACTTGTAACAGTTTATAGAGGAGAACACAGATAAAAAAGAAAAAAGATAAGTGTCAGAAGAAATTAGAGAAAAACCTTTTACTGAAAGCTATAGAGCTGATTTTTGAAATGGCAGTAGTAGGCTATCACCAAATTGTATTGTCCTTAATCAACTCAAAAATTTAGTGGTAAAAGGTTGGACTTGACAGCACTAAGCATTTGTAAGGTTCTGTCATTTGATTGTTTTGAAGAAAGGTGTCCACACTCAAATTTTGAGACACAGACTTATAGCTCAGTACTTGTCCACCTTTTAGCAGCTATGTCGTTTCTACCACCAGATGCAATTTGCAACCATTCCTAGAAGTGGCCATGAAAGAGTGGAAAAGCATGGATGACGCAGAACAACACAACACAAGCACACCAAAGAAATACACGAAAGGCAAGAATCTCTGCTTGAACTAAAATATGCCCCGTGACAGCCCACATTGCTGTCTCATTTTGAAGCCCATTAAATTTATTCATCTCAGCCAAATTTTTGAGGAGAAAAAACACAAGTACTTAAGGTATCTATAATCAATAAAGCACACCTTAAAAATTAAACCTTGCTCTTGTTGCCAAAATTTGAGCAATACATTAAACACTTCCAATAAAAGTACATTTGTAAAAATGCCACATTGTAAATTCAGAGTTATTTTGGGAGTTCAGTACAGCAAAAGCAAATATAAATAAGCTATTAATCATAAGGTGATTATCAATGTCCTGTCTTCTTTTCCTCATACTGTACCATTTTGTGCAATGACATTTAACACAGATGGATCCACATTTATCTTAAGTACTTCTGCTTTCAAAACTTGATTCACAGCCTACTGCACTGAGCAGATGGCAAAAGCACATGATGGTTTCATGTAGCACACAACGTTTGGTGCAGCCAAGGCACACCAGTCCTTTTTGGTTCAGGTACAAGAACAATAGTAACACATCCTGGGTATATTTCACATGGAAAAGCTGACAGCCAATCCCTGTAATTTCAATCAATTGCAGAACTGGGGAATGTATGCACCAGCCTAAGAGTCACTAGGTCTTCCACAAGGCAGAAATGAGAAATGATTTAGTTTAGTGTGCTCATTAAAGCAATGGTTAGATCTCATCCAGACAAGCCAGCAACCAAAGGCGTAAAAGCAAAGTATTCTCATGATAGAATGACAAGAGCTTGTTTTTCTTTCTTTACTACAGACACTAAAAAAAAGCTGTATGCAAATCTAAGCAGAGAACTCATCACTGTTACTGGCATTTTATAATGGAACTCCTTACCAGAATTTTCAAATGGTTCAAAACTGAAATCAGGTTTCCTGTCCTCCACCACGTGGTCATAAGTGATGTGTGGTATAGCCAACATCCTGTCTGGAGAAGTAGGGCCATTGTCCTTGTCTAACTTAAATTTCTTCTTTTTAACCTGAAAAATCCACATAAATTAAATTACTCAAACCAAGTCACATGGAGTTGTCTCTTCAATGACTTCTCCAATAACAATGCAGTCCCCAATGAGCTATAACCAATTAAAAGAGTGCCTGAATTACATTTTCATGATCCTACACTGTGTTTCTCATTATGTTGCCCCCTCATCCTGCCAAAACTGGCTAATCACTAGATTTCTACACATTGTCATTTCCAAATCCCTTGCCTGCTGTAAAAAAAGAAAATCTGCTAGTAATGCAGCAGCTTATATAAATCAAACTATTCTGGAATATCTTTATCATTTCATGGATGCAATAAATCACACTTAGCAGAAAGCCAATAGATATATTGCTACTGAACTCAGATGAACCTCAGAGATAAAAAAGATTTTTGCACAACATCCTCTCCTTCTAGTTTGAGACTGTTGTGCAATACTGTCACAGTACAGAGGATGGTGTACCACATAATCTAAATATTCTGACAAAGGGTTTCCATTGCTCTATTTAAAACAAAAAAATTTGGAATTTATGGAATCTGTTGATATGACAATATTACTGTATGTAGGTACAAGAAGTCTTGAGCATGAAAGCTTAGAAAATCCCAAAATCAACAGCTGAGAGAAACAGAAATTTTTCTGGGTTTTGTTTGTTTGTTTAAATCAATTAAAAATTACTATTTTGGAAATGGTGATTTTTTTTTTCACCTTTCCTGATAGTTTTCCAAACAGCAATGGTAAGTAACTGACTGATGTGCCTGAGGTCATTATTACTGTTTTCCAAATCCTTAGATCCACCAAAAAAGTCAAGCTTGGGGAAATTCAGCAAATCAACTTCTAGTTTGTAATGTTTATTACTGAAACAATCAAAACTGAAATGTAAATCAAAATTTGAAACCACGTAATAATCTGTAAAACAAGCAGAACAAAAAACATCTAGAGAGTAAAAAAAATCAATCTAATTTAATTTTTTTAAATTACTATAATGCAAAGTGTTAGTTATTGATACCATCACCGATTTCTTTGGTTTTGGACTGGGCGACAGCAAATGATAATTCCTGGCAGGTCTTCGAATGTATATTTTCCACGTAGAAGAGTCTGGGTTTTCTGCAGCATAGCATCTCCATGCAGTCTGGAACAAATGTTTTAAGCAACAGAACAATTAACCACTCAGATTAGTGGCTCACTGTACAACACAGTAACTTCCAAGCAGCATGTCAGTCACTCTTTAATGATATTGTTGAATTTGCCCTCTAGAAACAAAGTAAGCATGGTTTAGAACCCCTACTTAGTAAATAGAAACCACATAGTTAGAACTGGGGAAACCACACAGAAACATCAATCCTTTCAAGTGCAACTTTTATTCTCTGTGGGAACAAACAAATAATGAGAGAGAACTCTAGGCTGTACTCAAAAGGAGGCTGAAATTTCATGTTCTGCTCGGATTTCTTACCTGACTTTAGGCATTTGCCTATTGCATCCTGTGTTACAGGCCCCTACTCAGAAAAAGACAAAAACTGTTCTTTCGTGCTCACAGAAATACCACCAGGAAAAAACATGGAATTGTGATGTGGTCAGTAGGGCCATACTCATACAAAGAAATGAAACTGAGGGCACGACAGAACAGTACCAGTGGTTAACCAGGAGCCAAAACCCAAACCCAGTCCTCCCTCTTACCAACCACCAACGATTAAAGTCTCATGTTCTAAGGCAAAAGGGAGGAAAAGCAGGACTAGGAAACAAGACCCACAAGAAGACACTACTGCATTCTCTCTTAACTGTGTAAATATCAGAACTAATTAAAAATGAGTCTCCAAACTGTAAAGGCAGATTCTCACTTACTACATGAAGGACACACTTATACACAAACAATCTAAAGCAGGGAAGGCCAGAATACCCTGGATGAAAGAAACAAAGGTAGAATGAGAGAGGAAAACAGACAGTAGTTGGAAAGTAAAGGAAAAGACAATCACCATACAAATCCCTCCATGATTAACAGAATAGTGGAAGAAACAAATGACCTCTAGAAGAAACCAAAAAGGAATACAAGGAAAGAGAATTACTCATCTGGGCTGTTCTCTTGTCTTGTACCTATTTTGTAAACATCTTGGTTTAAGAACAATTTTTTGTAAGTAATTTGTAGAGCCCAATTAGTGAATTGGGCTTTCAGAAGTCTGAGACTATTAGTAAATCATAATTACAACTATTAGGTACTCATTGTCTATTTACTCCTCCTTAACATTTCTCAAGGAGCCAAGTACAACATTCTAGACATGTAGTCCAGGCTTCCCAATAATTTGGTGTTCATTTCCCAAAAGAATCATTGGGAACACTGAAAAAATCCATTCTTACAAAATCGTACCATACAAATCTCCAGATTTTTAGCTAATCTCTGGCTATAACCCGGGTATTTTTCACATTAACTCTGGGACTGCTTAGTTTCAAGCATAAACTTTACAGTTAGCTACTGTTTCCATAAAGATTCTAACCTGGAAACCCACATTCACTCATGAAGCTAGAGAAATGAGTCATATGAGAATGAAAAAATGATATGGTGTTCATCAAGTTCCCTTTCAAATTCTGTGCTTCTAAAGGTATGTGCAGGTACTGAATAGAGGGAGGAAAAGCTGGAAAAACCTAGAATGAAACCATATTAATACTTCTCCAGGGTGCAATGCTGGCTCCAATGAAGTAAAGGATAAAATCTCCTTAGGCATACTGATACTGAACTGCAATTGTATTTTTAACGGGGGGATCAATATTTTCCTGTCTGACAGTTATTCTCCATGAAAAGACTGATTTCACAGAAACCCACTGGTTCCCAGCCACCTATTCTAGAGCTGAAAAGGCCAAACAACATTTTCATATTTAGGACTCTGACTTATTTCTCCTAAATTTGAGATTTTTAAGAATTTAGTTGTCCCAACTTAAGGATATTTGACATTTGTCTTTACAAGCAACAATTTTTTTTAAGCAAGTTTTTTTTAAAACCACAACTCTACATGAAGCCACCTCTCTGTTTTTTTCATTACTAGAAGCATGACATTTCATAACATTTTCCCCAGGTAAACTGCTTAATAATTACAGGATTTGATTTTAACCAGCTGAATTAAACAGTTTACACTGCTTTAGGAGTGTACTTTTCTACTCATTAGTTTATATTACAGATTGGATTTCCAAATTTTGCATCTGCAACTCCTGTACAGTTTTTAATGGGAATCAGGGTGGAAAAAACTGCCAACAGCTTGGGCGGAAACACCATCACTCCCCCCACCAAAACAAAAACAAAACCAAAAAAAACCCCAAAAAACACAGCAAAAACCAACCAAAAAACCCAAAACACCACACAAAAACCCTACTATAAATGGAAAGAAATTACAGTATGAAATATGCAAGAGCTCAGTACCTGTATGAGTGAGGCTGCAGCTGGAATCTGACGGTTGAAATGCTTCTGTCTTTGTTTCTGTTGTACCTTGAGGGCAAAGCCTGAACCAAGAATTCCCTGTGGAAAGAAAACAATACCTTTTTTTTTTTTTTTCCTTNGAGAATGCTTGTATTTTACATTCTCTCTCTTTTTTTTTTCTTTTTTTTTTTTTTTTTTTTTTTTGGTAAGAGTGTAGGGAAAGAATCACACATACAATTGCCAAATTATGTTGTGTTAATAAACTTCTACTCAGCATCATAAACCCCAACTAATTATTTAGAGGAAATTACTTAATACAGTGAATTTTTTAGTCTCAATTATTATTACTCGCTGAAGCAAACTGTGAATGCTGTTCTGCCCTGATGTAAAGCCTGCAGGACTCAGACCTGAAAAAGGAAATAGAAATTACATTTCATACCCTCTAAAAGTCTCACAGAGGCTTGGGCAGGGAATGACAGAATAGGTGGAAAAAATCAACCTGATGGACTTAACTAAATTTTTATGAGAAATAAAGCTGTGGCAAGGCATAATGTAAGCCACTAGAACTTTTAACTGTGGTATGGTAATTTCTATTTCCATATGTTAATCCATGGTGAGAATGAGGAAAGAGGACAAAGAAGAGAAAAAGACATATTTCAAAATGGTCAACTGAGTTAACACAAAGCCATCTAATTCACTCTCAGGACAAGGAACATGAACTAATAGCACTAAATGGTGTGAAACTGGAACTAGACTCTAAATGTAGTAGAGATATGAAGTCCAAATTTAAATCAAGAGCAAGCCATTTATGTGGTCATTTGCACAGGTACAGGCATATTTAACACAAGTTTTAGCAACAGGTGAAAATGAAATCTTTTATAAATCGGCTTACATGATCACACCTCCTCAAAGAAAGCACAATTCTTTTTCCATATATACTAGAAGGCATCAGAGCAGCCAGGGATCTTGGCTCAGCCTCTAAGAACTCTATTAATCATGAAATATTTTGAAAGGAACACAAAATGCCCTTCCTGTTATGTTCACTTAGTAAAGATCAAAGCAATGATGCTGCTCAAACACCACATATTTGGGAAATGAGGGATCATTGCCCGATCCAGAACTCACACCAGTTGCATTTAGCCACTACAAACACTTTTGACTGTGATCTCAGCCAGATCCTCTTACTTAAAACACCAACAAGAAAGCCTGCAATAGAGCTTCAAACCCCAAATTCCCCCTTGGGCCAACTCACAGGAACAACTTCACTCAATAAGGAAAATCCCACTAATAAAGGGGTGATTGGTGTTGTTCTACTTCAACAAAGATTAGGGAAAGCCAACAGGTAAACATAAAACATGGCTGTGAAGGCACGGCTGCTACACAATCATTTACAAAACATTTTTGTGGCATTTTAGACTGATTTTAAAAAACCAACCAACAAAGCAAAATCCAAATAAACACCCCACCATCAACACTCTCCAATCAAAAAAGTAGGTTTGGGCATTTTCCATACCAATTGTTTCACTTATCTGAGCTCTCTTCTAAAATAAAAGTGGAAGAGATTAGAATGAGGAAGGGAAGAAACATATGCTTTAAAGGCAAACTGATGCTGGAGAATTTAAAAAACGTGATTATCCTCCTCTGTAAAAGGTTTAAAATAGGCAACTAATCTTAGAAGGTCACTGGAGTTTTAGCAGCTACTATTTCATACTGTGAAGAACTTCTGTGATTGTACTGGCATAAAAGTATTTTGATCTATTCTGTACCATCCCCACCACTACTTCATTAGAACTACACAAACATCTGCTAACAAAACTGCCTGTGTCCCTGAACTGAAAAAATAAACATATAAACAGAACCCTTCGGGTGGCACAAATATTTTAACAGCACAATTCAGGAGCATTGCCAAATTTGTGGAAAACAAACCCTTAACTAGCCTGGCACTCAATATTTGGGTTTTCAAGCCGCAGTCCAAGTTTCACTGATTTTGGATTTACCTTTGGTACTCAAGTGCCTTGCTTCTTGTTTGAAAGCACTCAGGAACCTGTTTTCTGTGCAAACAAAGTGCCATAACTGCTCTAAGATGTCAGCTCCAGGTCACTTTTGAAAACAGGACTTTGGCCAGGGACAGATGTCAATTTTGTGAAGAACTGCATCAGTGTCTCTGGCTGCTAATTGCCGTCTTTCTGCCACTGACATATTTTTGGAAGTTTTTTTAGAAGAATGATGTATGTGAGAATTCTCCAGTTCACCTTGGACCTAATCAGATGAGTAAACTATGAGATTTTTATGTCTTAAAAAACCAAAACATTACTAACTCATCACTAAGAAGTAACTAGAAATAATTTCCTTTACACTTCTGAGACAGGCTGGGAAAATTACTTGGAATTAAACATCTCTCTCAAATACAAATCCTTCTCAAATCTAGTGTTTCATACAAAAACCACTGCATATTTATTTAGCTACTTCTAGAAGCTCTTTTGTTTCTACAAGCTACATAAATTTCAGCTACAATATAGAAGCTTAATACAAAGTTTACACAACACCAGCTTAAATGAAAGGTAAAAGAATCAATAACAAAATTTCCCTCTGATGAATGAATTGAATTGTCGTAAAAATACAAGATAACCTACCGCAGGCAGTGCAAAAAATGAGATTGCAAATACTGAAAAACAAGATGCAATTGTCTTTCCTATCCAGGTCTGTGGCACTTTATCTCCATAGCCAATAGTTGTAACAGTCACCTGCAAAGAGAAATAAAGAGGGCATTACAGCAAGTATTAGCATGGCACTCCAGACTTGTTTCTCTCTCTTCCTTTTTAATTTATTTCAAAGAAGCATTAGCTGCATTCCTAACTCTCCCACTATCAGCCTGTGTGACACTAATGAAGGTTAACTCTTCCTTCCAGGTTTGCTTCCCCAGCGAATAATGAATGGAAAAACATACAGGAAACTGAATTACAACAAAATATGCATTTAAAATCTGGCAAAGTAAACCCATTAATTTAAGTCTTCATGGCTGAGCCAACTGTAGAGCATGTGAAGTTACTGGGATAGGGATTGCCTGTCCATGTCCCACACTTCCCTTAGGGAAAGGCTGCCAAGAGCTCTGCTCTGGTGATTTGGTTTATGGGCAGGAGATGTTTGCTGAGAAGGCTGCAGGGCTGCAGTGGGGAAGGAGCACACACACCATACCCAGGCACTGCGAGTGCAGCCAGGCATGAGAGTCCTGCAGATAACACCGGTATAAACAGCAAGAGAAGCTGAAATTTTTCCATGAAGTAAAGACCCTGAAAACAGTCTAATGAATCACCATCTCATATAAAACACCAAGAGCAGGAACAGATAATTTAAAGCACACATGCAGGAAACATCTGTTGAGTTTGCCTTTCAGAACACTGAAATCAAGATTACCACCACAGTGATGTAGCATAACAAGGCTTAATAAGCCATTATTTGCATGAGCTCAAGGAAAGAATGTATTTGTTTGAAGCAGAAGGATACATTAGGCATCCGAGAGCAATTTAAATTCACCTATCTCACCAGCTATTTCTGTATTTGTAAATTAGAGAGATTTTTATCTGTGACTTCGAGGAAGGCTAACCAGAGCGTGGGAAACCACGCGGAGCCCTGGAGCAGCTGAGGCACAGCTCAGTTGTGGCTGGCCAGGCTCTCTTCTGACCCTGTGGGCTTCAGCTGCCCAGGACACACATGTTGGTCCCACACTCAGGTCATCCCCACCTTGTCCACCCTCTAAGCAAAGTCATGGTGTGCCAGTCAAACACACGAAAAAAGAGGCAGCTCCAGGTGGTGATGTTTGCTGCAAGTTTCTTGCAACAGTCAAAACATTCAAGTATTAGTTTTTAATTTTTAATGCAAGTTTCTAAAATGTGGCCTGTTTCCAAAACTGTTTCCCACCCCACGGAAGCATTGTAAGGGTTAGTTAACTACCCAAACACCTTTGCCTGTATTCCTGAAATTATTATTAAAATTCCTCCTTAATTCAGGACCTGATGAGGGACAGAAGAGTAACGTTATCTCCTTACCTACATAGGAGGGTGGCTTGAAAAAAATCCTAAAGCCTAATTACAATTTCATTTTCAAAAATACGGAATAAAAAATGGAATACAATTATGGAAAAAGTTATGTCTCCAATGTCTTCTTAAAAAGATTATGAGAGTAAAAAAAGGTTTATGCTTCAGTTTTTGAAAAAAATTATAAATCCTTGTAAGTGAAAACTGTTATCAACTATTTTGTGTTACAGTCTTAAAATCATGTTGAAATACACACATTAACTAAAAATATGAGAAGAAAAAGGTGCTTCTGAGATAACCAAAGTATAACTGAAGAAGAATTCATATACATCTAAGTATTTGTCTCCCCTTTCCCACCACGTCCCTTCCCCTTCCTTCTAAGTTGGCTTATATGAATCATCAGTAACACAAAAAAAGTATTTCCTGTGATGGATGTTTGGGAGGGTTTTTTTAAAAAAACATTTTGGAAATTGGGTTGCAAATCAAAGCGTGCAGTTAACTTTTTCCTCTGCCCTCATAACTCTAAACCATCTACAAATGCATTGTATTCTGAAATTACATTTTCTTTTTTCCCCAAAATATATGCTGTTGAAAGCTTTTATGCCAAGTTTCTGCCCTAAGTAACTCTTTACAGCTGGATTAAAACTCCCTAATGAGCACAATACTAATTTTACAGTTGTAAAAGAGGATATCATAATGGAAATACTGACTCAACTTCTACTCTTGCATAGAAAACATGTTGGCATAATGAAATTAAATTGATACAAGAGCTCGCACATTGAATTCCATTGAAAAGCAGCCTGTAAAACAATTGCTTTAATTAGGAAGAAAATCATATTCATCCATAATCCATCCCTATTTTAGAACTTTGATCTGATGCACATCACCACAGATTTAGGCATTAAGACTAATGTTGTTCCTACTAAATATGCATCGAAAGTCTGAAGGGGAGAATATGAAGCAAAACCCCACCCAGAAAGAAGAAATAGTAATGTTCATCAGCACTGAGTAGAGAAAGGATTTTATTTTAGATTATATCAGACTAAAGTGAGCACAGCACAGGCAACTAATCAGGTAAGTAAGGATATTCTGTTTATGAAATCCCTAATGCGTACCTGGGAAAATTTGGATAAACGGCTGCAAAATACAAGAACCTCTAGATGAAACAATACCTACATCTGTACTTTGCAAGTAACAATTTTAAAAGGTTTCTTCACATCTACTCCATGAGAGCATTCTCCATATTGCACAAGAACAAAATGTAGTTGGAACCGCTCATGGGGTCAAAGCTCAGAGCAGAGAAGGCAGCTGCAAAAAGAAGAGATGCCTGCAAAATGCATTTTAAAATATCTTCTTTCAACCCTGCTCCAACCATTTCTAAACCAAACAACTCACCCACAAGAAGTCCAAATACATAATCCCCAAAATCAGAATTCTTTTAATGAAAGGATGTCACAGGTGTATAGTTGGTACACTTGACTTGTAAACCACATAGAAACTAAAAATTACATGTCCCCTTCTGTCAAACATTGAAGTCAGTGGTACAGTTCTCATCAGCTTTTGTAATTGAGAAGAGGGGGGGGGAAGGGTTCTGAATAAGAAGATCCACAAGAGCACTCTTCATGAAGCTATTTTTAAAAATTTATGTGCAGTTTAATTTTATAAATTAAGTCAGATTACTTTTAATTTAGTAACTGCATGTGCAGTTTTGAGTGGAATTTCCTGTAATTTTTCAGCAAAGCTTTCCCCCAGCTTTGATTTCCAATTTACATTCAGCTCATTCTGATGGGTTTTGCTAAACAGGGCACTGTCTTGTGTATGCTCAGGCGTAAGCAAACTTGTAAATGTTTTGTTGAATTTTGTCCTTAGTGAAAAAGCCTATCTTCTAAGCTGTAATAATTAAAGGAACAAGAAATCCTCAAGTAGACCTGTTATTTGCAGAAAACTGCTTGCTTCAATTCAAAGCAAAAGGCACAGAGAAATATCCATGCATGGGTATATTCAATAATTGCCTTTGAAAATAGTGTTCATGATCAAAGAGACTCTTAGCACAGTTTTTCTGAGGCATGTTTGTTCCAGTGAAGGTTGGGAACTGTGTATTACTTCAGTGGGTATCAAAAGAAGAGCTCCTCGCATTTGCTCTCTGAGATGAGATTGAAATGAATGCTGAAGGGAAGAGGGAGGGGGAGAAGAAAACAACAACAAAACAAAAACCCACAAGCAAACACTAAAACCCCTAAAATCCTCAGAGACAGTGAGCAGGTAACTCTTTCTGAAGGTGGTAATCTCTGACGGATTCAATGAGAACAAACATTTATCTTATTTTTTTAAGCATCTGTTTTTTTTAATTTATTTTTTATATTTTCCTGATTTTCTTGGTCTTGAATCTATATTAGGTCTTTAAAACTATCAGTCTGGACATGACAGACAATAAAAGAAGACTAATTTTGAATACTGGAACTGGGGAACTGAAAGATGAACCAAATTGCATTTATTTTACTTGCTAACACTAAACCTGTTTTTGAAAGACATGCAGATATCTTGCCACTGGCAGAACTTACACAGCTTGCACTGCATTCAAAAATAGGCAACTCTTTATGCCATAAGGTAACTTCAGGTTTCTTCAAGAAGCCCATAACTGACATGGCCAATAGTCCAGAGTACTCAAGGAAATTCAAATAAATCCCAGGAGGCCAATTTACAGATGAAAATGGAAAAGCAATATAGACTTATAAATAACAACAATGACAATGAAGAACATCTAATTACAAGTTATGCACCCTAGGGGTGTGCCTATAGTCAGCAAAGCACAGCAATATGAAAGTACCCAGCTCCAGATGCAGTTCAGTTGTGGTAACACAGACCTTTATAAGGTTTCCTTCAGCTATATTACATATTCTATTAATGCTGCCCAAAGAGCTTGTTCAGCAGTGTACACATAGACTGAGATAACGAAAAAGCACAGTGCTAGAGAGTGAGAAAAGGGTGGGAAAACACTGTCAAGGACTTTTTGAAGCACTCTTTACTATGTCAGGTAAGTGCACTTTCAGAGAAGAGAGAGAACTTATTTATGATGGTGTCTGAGACAGGACCTGTGAATTATCCTCTACTGCAGGTTCAGCTCAAAACAGGTTTTCACTGACCAGAATTTGTGGTGTTTAACCAATTCAGAAAATTCTGGCTAAACATAACCGAATCTTTCAAGATCTAACACTTGGGAAGGTTTTTGTATGGGTTTGAGACCTTTACTAAGAGAATCCTTGTGACTTCCCTGCTATTCATAGAATCATAGAATGGTTTGGGTTGGAAGAAACCCTAATGACCACCTAATTCCAACCCCCTGCCATGGGCAGGGACACCTTCCGCTGTCCCAGGTTGTGCAGAGCCCCGTCCAACCTGGCCTTGAACACTGCCAGGCATGCAGCAACCACAGCTTCTCTGGGCTAACTCCTTCTCTGTCCTAACTTTATGGGGCTTTTTCCTAGCAGAAAGAATGAGGAATATTACACTATCAAGAAATCAGAAATGAATGGGCCTGAATCCATCTCATTTTTGTTCTGTTAAATCTTTTTAGCAGTTAGTGGAAGTGTGTTAGAGGTGAACAAGGACACCTAATTCTACCTTTACTATTAAAGGAATTACATTATTATGTGTTTATTGAATGCAGTCTCACACTTCATGTTGCATGCTGCACCACAACAGAAGCCATAACAGAGAAAAAATATTATCATAATTAAATGTATTGATTAAATAAGTTTATTGTAATTAGGAAGACAAAATAACTGGCACGCCTATTAACTGAACAATAATTCCCAGAAAGGAGAATATTTCAATATCCTGACAGGCCGTGTTGCTGCTATGGGAGGCTTTACTGTATTTTCAGTAAGCCAATCTGCTCTGCCACAAACTCAGTTTTTAATGGCAACGCCAATGACAGCATGTGTTTTTAAATGCAGCTACATCTGCCACTGTTAAATACTGAGTCATCTGACCACTGTAGTGGAAAATAAAAATGCCATAATGACATGAAAGCATTGAAAAAAAGCTACTTGACAGAAAGCCACTTTCTTGTGCTACACAGTAAGTCTTCTGGTCCTGAGAAAGCCTGTATTTAACCATGGCAGACAGCAAGAAGAAAGAAGTCTATGGCAGGTCATAGCAGCAAAACAGTACAACAAACCAAAACCTGTTGTATTCAAAAAGGGCTACATATGCATTTGGGCACCAGCAGACCTGCAGTGGATTTGCTTATCAATAGATCCTTCCTTCCTGAAACAGCAAGTGATAGTTTGTAAAGGGAAGATATATAGGCACACACAAGCACAGGTTCATTAAAAATATTTCTTAATATATATTCTTAAATACATATATGTGTTTTATTAGGGAAATGTAGGTGTTAGTCCTATCACTGCTATACAGAAGACTTACTAGTTAGTATTATTTTAACCAAAAAAAAAAGAGAAACAATGCCTTTTGATTTAAAGCAGCAAAGAGAAAGCTCTAGTAGATCAGCACATTTTGAAAGTGCAAGTATATCATCAGTGATGTCTATGCATTTCAAAGATCTGATGACAGTTTGTTTGATTCAGCTAATACAATTAAAGGAGATAAAAAAAGCTGTTGCTTGAGTGCTAATGACAAGGAAAAATAGCTTCCAAAAATACCTTTCTTTGAACTGCAACAAGAAACAGAAAGCAGAACAATTACAGATGGGAAATCCCAGAACAAAATTGCCAACCCGGTATTTGTACCACGTGAGAACAAACGAGGAAATAGTTACTAGCAGAAGCAACAAAATTAAAATGTTTATGAAATTGTAATCCCAGACTAGAGCTGCCACACTAGTAAGTGCATATAATAAACAAAGAGACAACTGTCACAATAAAGGAGAACTTTACTGCCAGAACTAAAGATACATCTACACCAAAGCTGTAGTACCTCAAAAAAAGCTGAAAAATCTCTAAAGAAGATGGTTACAATATAGCACAGACAAATGCTATGTAAACACACTAAGGGGCTCTCAAAGCAATATAATCACCTTGCAAGAGTCCTGTGCCTGGATTTTCTATCTATCTGAGATGCTTCTTGCTCCAAAATGAGCATTCTGAGCATTATGCATTCTGAATAAACTGGGAATTACAGTCACAGGTCAAATTGCAAAACACAGGTAACTATTTTAAGGAAAAAACTCCAACCTGACAAAAAGATGGACAAAGAAAACCTAGACACCACCCCTTCTCAAGAAAACCAGCCCTGATTTAGAATGAATCTTACCATCTTAGACAGCTGAACAATACCATGACAAAGGTAGCAAGAAATAACCACCGTAGGGAAGACAGGATAAAGAAACAGAACATGCGTTTCTACATTTATTTTATGTAATGTGATCACTCTAGATCACATAAGACTGTAAACACCAAATAATATTACTGATTATGTATAGTATTTTTATAGTGTCACAGAATTACAAAACCAGAAAGTGTGTTGAAGCAGTAAGAAGCTGTTCCAAAGTGCTGTTCTTACTCCATTGCTTGAATTTTACTCCACACTGGACAGTGCTAACATGTGAAATTGATGTACTTACTACTCCCCACCACAGGGCATCTGCATAGCTGCCAAACTCTGTTTCTCCAGAATCATTTACAGCATCTTTCTCAGCCAGGTACACAAAATAAGAGGAAAAAATCAGGCCCAGAAATCCAATGTAGAGTGTAGTTATCAGTTCCTGCAAAGAGAATCAACACAATGGCATTATGATCTCATTGAGACACGTAAATTTCCTAACACTGATGGGTTATAAAGGATAACTGGAAGAGAAGGGTGCAATTTCAGCAATGAAAAAATACTGACATTGACTGCTGGCTGTGCAAACTAACAAAAATCCACTGAGCTCCGCAGAGAACACTGAGTCAAAACAACCTCATATCACAGGCCTCATTAACCACCTGGCCACCAAAAAGTAGTTGGGTAACTTTTTCAAACAGTGCCAGACTCAACTCTGGAATTTAGATACATATTTTAGCAAATATTCGGACTACTTTTCAGAAGTCTCATTTTCTGTTGTTGAGTCCAACTGCAAGTAAAAATTTGCCAAAGCGGCAGTGAATATAAGGCAGAACCACCACCCTTGGATTAATTAGATGACTGCCTGTTTCCACACTAAATGTAAGTGATATAAACAGCAGGGCTGAATGCATGCTGCTCTGAAAATAAAGGCTTTGGCCTCAGCTGTGCCACTCCTGAGGCTGCCCACACATACCTGTCTGTGTATGAACACGACCGAGCCCAGCAGCCTCCAGGTACCGCCCTGACGGTCAACGTGCAGCATCCGCAAAATCTGCAGGAAGCGGATGCCCCTGGAACACCATTTTCAAATTAATGAAGAGACCAAACACACAAGAGAAGGAACAGAGGTGGAAAAGGGAATTCTGCCTCCTAAAGGACTGTTTTAAGAGACACAGCGTATTTTATGTTAGACCTAGCAGCGTTTGTCTTTTCACTCCACTAATCCACCTTTCTTCTTGTTTGTTATGAAGACAGTCTGAGGTGCTTGTCCAAGGGAAGAAATGACCTTTGTACACATGGCTAGTAAGGATAACTCAAGGATTCAGGAATTTGGGGCACAAACTGCAAATGCTCTAGAATTCATCAACTCATATTTGACCTGCTCACCAGGATGGGAAACAAAGTATAGAACTAGTTTGCCGAAGATCTGATTTCGTTATCTTTGAGGAATTTCATAGGCAATTTGAACCAGACGGTCCAATAATATTTTAAAATATTCTTCTTATGGGAGTCACTGCAATGCTGAAGCATGGCTGCAGCTAGTGTGAATAGCAAAGCACACTGCCACCCATGCATCCAGGAAAACCAAGTGTTGTGACCTTCCTGAGCACAAGGTGCATTCAGGCCATCCGGAATTCACAATCAAAGACATTTTAGGAACAGGCAGCTTGAAGATGTCAGAGGTATGAAGCATCAAAGAGTTGCTATAAAACTGATCTAAGAAACTAAACCAGGATTTGGGTAGAACCCACCTAGCTGTGGAAAGCAGGAAGGAGAATAAGCTTCTCTATCCCCACTAGCTATAAAAAACATTATGACAAAATTTTATCTCCCCTGCACTGGATGGGATCACAAATACATGATCAGTGATCTGCTCTATTACATGACACTGGCAGTGACTCATATTGTCCTGCAAGAACTGAAACAGGAGGTAAATTTAAAGAAGAAATGCCACCTTGCTCAGATAGCACTACTTTTTTTTATTGCATATAATTACCTGATAGCAGAGGTTGCAAAGACTTGACCTTTAGAGCCCACACAAAGAACTATCATGGAGGCAACAACTACAATTAAATCTGGAAAATAAAAGTATAATGAAGAAAATTAATTAACAGCATCTTACAATACTTTGGCAAGACAACTAGAACCAAAAACCATATTACTTTAACAAGTTGAACAGTCACTCCTAATCAATATTTTTGTTTCTACAACAAGAGATCTCAATTGTGGCATGTAAAAAAAATCATCATGTGATATGATGGAAAGGTTATACCGAGATGGGTGCAAGCTGGCCACAGTCTAGATGAATGAGGAGTTACTGTTAAGTAGCCTAGAATCCTTATTAGCTTTAACCCAGGAGGAATTCCAGCAGATTCCATCTATTCTCTCTTCTCCAATTCTTATTTTCTCTTCTGCGCTTAGACAGGATTTTGATTGACAGAGATTTTGAGGTTTATTTCATGTATAAGAAAACTGCCTCACTATCATTTCATCTGTCCAGGTCTAAAAGGGACAGAAAATTGAAATTAGGTCATGAGTCTAATTTAGTTTAAGTCAGTCAGTAGTGTACTCTAAATCTGTGTGCCTCAGGCTCAGTAAATTTTGGAAAGGAACTCTGTATTTTGGAGTATTAAGTAGTTCTTGATCCATATCTGGGAGAGCAGAACTGCATTTTGCTTTCCAAACTGAATTAATTTGTATGATGTTTCAGAATGCTTAGTGTTCTAGCACTCAAGAGAAATAGATCATGGCCAGAGTATACAGATGCAATCAAAGTCTTTTTACAGCTGCAGTCATACCTGAAATGCAGTTGCTATTTATATATATATATATTATATATATATATATATATACACACACACACATATATATATAGCACAAAGGAGCTAAATCAAACTCTTCTATGATTGTAAAATACCCAGGTACAAATTTTTGTCATTTACATTCAGCAAAACTGTAGTTTATGGAAACTGATGTCTTGTAATCAACAATATATAATGTTTCTGAGTTGTGGAAAAATATACGTCACAGAACAAGAATTACTATTCTTCCATAACAATACTCCTCTTCCAACATCTGATTTATTTAGTCCATTTATATTCCAAGTATTTAAGTACAGGGCAAGGGTCATTACACAGTTCTTTCAATGCTGGCTAACAAAACACAGATTGATTTTGTATTAAGTTTCTTTTGGTGAAACCGTTAATGACAAACATTCTAAAAAAACAATGCTTAGTGACATATGTGGAATATTTGGATGTAATTTTCAAGAACCTTTGAGTCATTCTAGGAAGCCAATTGAATCCCAAGGGAACTGAGGTGTCCAGCTCCAAATGCATCACTGAAAACCATATTTTAATTCAACTGATACACAAAGCAGTCACAGTGCATCTATTGTGCTCTACCATGCAACACACAGCTCAATTAGAGTGCAAAATAAATTCATACTGAACTAGTCAAATGGCTGCTGAGGGGAGGGAAAAAGGCTCTTCAGTATCTTTGAAAAAATATAATTGTAGCTCTTGTAGAGTGTCTGGGATCCTCAGGTCACAGGAGACAGGACTACGGCCAAGACTTATTCCTGGCAAAGCTTAAGATCACTTCTGAAAAGAAAACACTCTGCTCTTCTGGAAAAACAAACCAAGCTACATTTGTTCTCAAGTGACAGTGCCATGAATTCCTGAAAGGAAATTCAGATCTACATTCACATGTGAATGACAAGAGCTCTCGCTCTAACTTGGCTGCAACTGCTGTAGAAATTCAACTTCTAAAAACCTTTAGGGTAAGTGTTACTCATTGCTTACATCAACTTTGCCAGCTTTGCATACTCACCAATGATGGAAATGGGCTTCCTAGCAAAGCGCAGCCTTCCCCATATCCCAACGTATTTACTGCGGCACCCCGCCGACCACAGCCGAACCACGTACTCTGTTCCAAAGAACACCACCAGTACAATTTCCTAAGAGAAACACACGGGGAGCTGGGTTAGTTCTCTGCACTAGCTATGTCTATCATCTCTTTTCAGAATGCATTAGAAAGCGATAAATAAAATGCAAAATTAGGAAGGTGACAAATAATCAACTATATAAAAAATGATCTGAAGTAAAATAGAAAAACCTGTAAGAGTAAAGAAAGAAAATATTAGGAGAAAATTGAAATACTTTGATTGCACGCAGTTTGACTTGTCTACGTACAAAAACTGAAAACCATTCTGTGCAATTCACTTGGTCTAATTCAAACAAAGTGCTTGAATTTTCAGTCAGTTTCTTGACTGAGCGAACCAAAGAAAACAAGCAAAGTCTATATTTAGAAGATGAGCATTTTGCTAGCTTACTTCATTTCAGGAAGAGGTGTGCTTCATGTACCATTTACCAGATCAGCTTATCTTCCCCCTTATTTATACTCTTCCAGTCTTTAAGCTCAAATGGATTGAAAAAATGTTTCTAGTATCCATCACCAATATGTCAATCTCCAGGTACACTGAAGACAAACTGAACTCCCTAACACACCTTTCCCATCCTCTTGTCAGCATTTAGGGACTTTGGCAGAAACAGAGATCCAGTCCTGCTGCACTGCTGGTACCAAGCTCCTTATGAGCTACTCATCTGTACTAAGGCATGACTTTGGAAATGTCTCCAAGGTGACAGATGTCAAAGACACCTGAAATTCTTGCTGATTGAACAGGGGTACAGCTAAGTCCTATTTGTAACATCATCAATGTGCAGATAAACCTTGGTTTTCTACAGACTAGATAAGCATGGCATACCCAGCATGGTTTCCCTGAGTATCAGGGTGCTGCAATCCTTCCTTATTGGCCAACTCAATTAATAAATGGCCACATTCTCCATCAGAGCCAACAACAAAATCTACTTATTGAAATGGTAAGAGTGGCTCATCATTGAAAACACAACACATGGCATAAAGTAAGAGTGCAGCTGAGAAACCATTCCCAAGATGCCAGGGTTACACAGGTTAGTGCAGATTAAGAAAATGAGCTCCTCGTTTCAAAGTGTGATTTCACATAAAGAGCAACTGCAGAGAACACAACATACTGTTGAACATTCTATCCAGCCCTCTCACGTCTGCAGGGTTCACTGCTGTTTTGCATAACAAATTGGCAAGTGGGACTCAAGATGGTACCTATGATTAATTTCTTAATTAACTGAAATATCCAGCACACAGACCTAGCTTAGTCAAGATGAATGGGAATCATTATCACCTTCAAAAATGCATGAGACATTGCCCTGAATATGGAGAAAAATAATATGGCTGTATACAGTAAAAAAAATGGGGAAAGGGTTAGGCATCATTCAAGTTTGCTATAATATTTGTGTAAAACATCTCTAAAACATCTTGATGCCTCACAAAACCTGTTCATCTCAGGATAAGAAAGTGTTGAAGTTCAACTTTGTGACATTTCTAGCAAAGCTGGTAGAACATGAGCTGGGACCCTTTCCCTTACTTTTGACATCTCTTAACCTATACAAGATGCCAGATGGAGTAGAACTGCTATCACAATTGCTTACAGTCACTTGTATTCAAGGTAGATTTTTAAGATATAATAGAACCATCCAGAGCATTGGTTGCAATAAAAATAAAGCTCAGACCCAGCCAACAATCTCTTCTAGAGCTCCTCCTGAAAGGATCCACCAGAACTCTCCACCATTTCTTTTTCTTTTCAATTGAACTATTATTAAGTATTTTCCAATAAATTAAAGACATAATGAACATCATAAATTGAAAGAAACAGCATGCTGAAAGAAACCCAGATGCTTAAAGGAAAGCCTCTATCTTATGACAGAAGCTTCAAATGCAATGAAACTCTAACTTCGTCCTGTCTAATGTCACTTATGAACCAAAACCGAATGGGAAAATTATGAGCTCTGCTTGACACGAGGTGCTGTGGAATTGTCACAGAAAAGAGCACCAGAGGAGATCTTCTCTGATCAAGTGACTTTATTCCTTTCACAGACTCGGTCAATAAACCCTAATATCCAAGTGTTCTTCCTTATGCAAGGACTAGCACATCTCCCTTCACTAGTACCATGGAGGAAATTCCCTTTACAAAAGACAATTCCAACCACACAGGGAGTAAAACCTGTTCTTCACTGGAAATAGCTCATCTGAGGAAGGGATATATGGGTTCCCATCCTGTGTGATAGCACAGACAGTACTGTTCAGATATGCCCAAAAGCAATTACTAAAAGCATAAGAAGGAAACAAGTTACTTTGGCAAGCAGAGAAAAACCCAGGGGGAAAGTTACTGTTTTAGCAGCATGGCACCACGACCAGCACCGTGACCCTGCCAGGATGGCAGTTCCCGTTTTCCAGGAGGAAGGCAGGGAGAGAAAGCCCGGACTGTGCGCCAAGGAGCGAGCGCTGCCCGCGCAGGGAACCCGCACGGGAGCGGTGCGCGCACGCCGCCCGAGGCCCCGGGCACACCGGCAGGATGCAAATGGGGCTGTCCCGACAATGCGACAGACACGCACTCAATGGTTACTGTCACCCGATCCCGGCCTGACACGCAGACAAGCCCCGAGAACACCGACTGTCCTATAGACCCCGCTGACTGCGGGGAGGACCAGTCGGCTTACACCAAGACACATTTTTCACTCCTGACGTTTGGATAAAGGCTTATTGACCTAAATGAGACCCAAGTTATTCAGGGAACATCGGGGGTGAAAGTGCACAAGCTGTTCTTCATGGTCATACACAAAAACGCCAGGTATCCATTAGCAACTGGCAAATTCCCCCTCCCCTGCCCGTGGCTGTGTGACAGACAAAAGTGTTTTTAATATCTTGTGTTGCATAAATCTAGTAAGTAGCCTCCTGGGGGTGGGGGAGGCTGATGAATTTCTGTCTGTGTGCTCTTATATTAGTGGCCAAAAGCTTGCAGACAATTTAAAAAAAGTACATTAGAAAATTGTGTTCTCCTGGACTACTAAAACATTCCCTGTGTTTTTCTGATTAACAGCTTAACATGAAATTTACATGCACCAGAAGAAAATGACTGCCTGAAAATCACGAGTGAGCATAGGAATTAAAGCTCAGTCGAGGAGTTTTCTTGGTTAAAATTACATGCACACAAGAACTACACTGTGCAAGGACCCATTCAACCCAATGTAACTTAATAGCAATTTCCTTTCTACAAGGTGAAAACAGAAATAAAACATTGAGGTTAAAAACTTACATGGCATAAAGAGCCCTCTAAGATGTGACAGTCACGTACATTCACACTACAGGCACACAGGGGCTGTCTCACTTAAGAAAAAATAATTTTTCCCTTTTAATTGTTGATTTCTACACCGTACCCTCACTTCTGCCATCCTTCCTTTCAGCCCAGGTATATGGATTGTGCTATTTTCATGCCTTCTCAGCTACATAATCCCACCATAGCCAAGTAAAATATAGCATAATTTAATCATCTAGTTATTACAGTACAGCTCTCACGATCCAATGAAGCAACTTAGGCAGGATCAATAAAAACATAGTTGCCTGACAAATACACCCATACTATCTGCTAGTACAGTCCATACCCCCAGAGATCCCAGGGTATTTTACTAATAAATGCATCTTGAAAAGCCCTTCCTTTACTTCTTGATCCCCACTGGACTGAAAGAGTACAGTCCTCTGCTGGGAGGCATCCAATACCTGCATTGTGAAATAAAGTACAGTAGCAATTCCAAGAGGAATGACAGGGTCCTAAAACTTAACTGAAAGAGATGTTTTTAAGCTATTACATTAATAACTTGGGGGAAAAAAACCTCACAAATAACTGACAAAAAGTGGATCATGACACCAGAAAAACAGCTATTTAACAGACACAGAAATTGTCTCTGGAGGCTAAGAATGCATCTGTATAGAGAATATATTGCCTGAGTCTCTGCCTGTAGACCTCAAAACTGTAACTGGTCATGGAGCATCACAGACATTCAGGCAGCCATTTGATGTGGGAGGGCTAAATAGGTCATCTGAAATCCATTATGAACAAAAATGACTTTACTTGGACTCTAGGCTTTTTTCAATACACTTCATAAATGTAAGAGAGGTAAAGCACATGTTTTAGGGGGAAGGAGGTAAAGCATACCATTATGTTCTGACTGGCTACAGAATACCCAGAACTGAAGACTACACACAGCTTATTGCATCTCCCATAGAGGCGTCTGCCCTAAGAGGAAGGAGAGATTACAGGCAAAGGGAGACAAGAGACATTGGCGAGGGGGACAACTTTAGGACTCATAAGTACACACATTTCTTGTACTGAAGAATTTCCTCCCATCTCAACATTTCACTGGGAATACAATTTTTACCCACGTCTGCTGTATCACAAGTTCTATTACATTACCCTCATAGGAGACATAAATCACATTATTCCTACAATTCTATCAAATCTGGCTTCAAGAATGATAAAGTTCCCATGAATTTCTTTAAACAATGAAACAATTCCTCATGTAGCTTACAGAGGGATTGAATGCCAACAACCATTACCTCAGCTGTAAGATTCCTGTGGCACTATTTGCACTGAAACCTATTTTTTAGCCAAGGCAATGGGATATTGCTGCAACAGAGCCGTAAGGGGGAACCTCCTCACAGTCTTAGGCAGCAGTAGTGGAGCGAGGACACTGCCATAGGCTTTTTCAGAATCATGACAAGCAGGTCTCTGAAGGATGCAAGAGAGAGGACAACAGATCTGCTGAGGCTACAGTACAGTGACAAAGGGGACACTTCCCATCAGTCAAGGGCTGTGTAGCTGGATTGAACAACAAACAGGGCAAGCATCTCAACAAGCAGGGATACAGCATCTCTCTACTCGTCAGAGGTGGAAAAAAAGCATGAGCATGTTTCTCATACAGAGCAGTCACAGACTCTTCTAAGAGTCTGAGGTGGAATGAACCTTAAAGATCACCTAGCTCCAACCCCCTGCCATGGGCAGGGAACTTTCCACTAGATCAGATTGTTCAAAGCCCCATCTAACTTGGCCTTGAACACTTCCAGGGATGGGGAATCCACAACATTGGGCAAACTGTTCCAGTGCCTCACCACTCTCACAGTAAAGAATTTATTCCTAATATCTGATCTAAACCTGCACCTTTCAGTTTGAAGCCATTCCCCCTTGTCCCGTCCTCTTGTAGAAAGTCCTCTCCAGCTTTCTTGTAGCCTCCCTTAGGTACTGGAAGGTGCTGTAAGGTATTCCCAGAGCTTTCTGTTCTCCAGGTTGAACAATCCCAGCTCTCGGTCTTGTCTTCACAGGAGAGGTGCTCCACCTCTCTGACCATCTTTGTGGCAATAGGTTGCATTTACACTGACAGAAGGGCAGCACAAAACCCCAAACACCACAGGCTACGTGCTAATTCAGAGGGGCTGGAGTCCACTTGTCAGCACACTGTTCACCTGACACATCAGGGCTTGCAGAATGGTGCTTCAGACAGCACTTCTGTACAGCCCAAGCAGGGTATGCAAATCAGCAGCAGCAAAGGCAACTGTTTCTTCTAATCTCACTCACTTTGTATAGAGAGGCCCCTCTTTGTTCTATTGAGAAAGGCAGCATTTTTTCCTGAAAGCTGTACTGTGCTTTCTAAGATACATAGAACAAAATCAGATGGCCTAGGCAAGCACACAAAAACTCAATAAAGTAAAAATCCCAACTTGATGAAGTACAAAGAGCAAAAATAGAAAGACAAATGGTTTCTCAGATATATATAAACATTTACTGAGCAACAGCAAGTCTCGAAAACACTATTTAGGACTGGAGATGTTTTCCCCCCACTACTTAACCTCATCACTTCCAAAGAGCTTGTAAATTACATCTTTTCAGAGGAAAACATATAATGCTATCTTTTTAAAAAATGGTTAAAGCCAACATGTTTGTTTGTTCCTTTCTTTCAAAAGACTGATTTCCTTGCTAAAATTCTTTATTTAGCAAATTGGGCACCAAATTATTAAAGTGGCTACATAAAAGCAGAAACACTATTTCAGGATTAGATTTCTACCTTCAGAGGCCCATAATTAATCCCAAGTTACTGGACATCATTAAAGCTCCCTTATTAATGTTTTGAATTAAGATGAAATAATCTTTCCATTAGTGTTCATGTTCTGAAAAGAAGGGATGCTTACTAGAAGACAGAGCTAGAACAGTTGATTGTGATAAAGCTTTTTTATTTTCCATTAATCGGTACTGAGAGCACAGAACAATAGCACTGGGACCATTAAAGAATACTTCAGGCCTGCAGTTTTGGATTGAAATTTTTCCAAAGGCTCCAAGCAACTAAATCCTATTGAATTTCAATCGGAGTCAGACACCTAACTCCTTTAGGTGTATTTAAAAAGCCTTTCGCTGATTTCCTTCACCTCGAGGTTTCAGCCAAACCCAAACGCAGGCAGCTGGAATTTTTCCACCCCAAAGGCCTCAGATGTCAGTGGTGTGACTCTGCACGTGAAGGCACGGTCTGGGAGCACGGCAGCCTTACAACAGCTTTCCACACCATCACCCCTGCACAAGTCTCTCATAATGCAGTTGTCTTTAGCTCCTGAACGTGGCTGCTGATGATACCCACCAGGAATCTGCAGACACGAATTAAGCTGGGCTTGCACATTTATTTTACAGCACTCGTTTTAATGTGGAGCTCTCCCCCATCACAAAGTATGCTCAAGAAGTAGATTTCAAACCCAATGTGCTTGGCAAGAGAGAGAAAGTGTCAACATGCTAGCCCTGACGCAAAAATGATTAAAAATCCCCACTCCTTTCTGTTTATTTCATGAACCTCTTACTCAGGGCTTCATAAAAGTTTCTAGAAGGAATTCATTTAGGACCCTCTCTATCAAAGTGAAAAATGCTCTGGCTTCTACCCAGTGCAGCATATGCTTAATTTTATATCTTACTGAATTCAAAGGAACTATTCACCTACACTTCAGAGGAAGCACACACACACAGAGCTCACAAATACGCAAGCTCATTCATTAGTACATACAATATGCTGATATGAGCAGAAGGAACTGCTACAGACTACTGAAAAAAAAACCAACCCAACAGTGTAAGCCAAGCAGTTCTGTATTTCTGTGTCACAGAAAACTGTCACAATAACACTACTTACACAGTGGCTACTTGCTTTGATCTGAGCATTTTCATCCTGTCAAGTATCTTGTTACATGCTTTTATTAAACAACCTTTCTCACTCCTTTTTAAAAAAGCTACTTCACACCCACCATGCCCTACACCAAGCAGCTCATAAGTCTTGTCTTTGCTCCAAATCCAACATGGAATTTTTTGAGGGACCTCAGGAAGAGACTGTATCCCTGTTGTTTTCCAGTTACAAATGACAGGGCAATAAAAGCCACTGTGTCTCCCAGCAAATCATATTTCCTTTATAGCCTTAAGACTAACACTTAACAATACTATTCCATTCTATCAGAAAATAAATATTGCACAGCATCTTTTATCTGTAAGCAAAGTCTTACAAAAGGAAGCATTTGGCCATGATCTGCCTAGCTTAACTTGCAGTAGCTCCACTTGGTACAGTTGAAAGGGAATATAAGGGCAGATGGTATTTTTAAGATGTACTGGTCAAGTTCTGGTCACCTGCTATAATATTTGATAACAGCAACACTTGAAATCTAGTGGTTTCAGACATAATGTGCTGTTTTTGTTGTTTGAGGCCGTATTGTATTAGCATCCAGGAAGCACCAATACATTTTCAACCAGAAATTAGAAGGAGCATTAATAAAAGATATTTTTGTCCCAGTGGTTTTGAAAACCCACTACTCGCCACCCACACGATGCTTCAAGACACGAAGCACTGTGGATGGAGGTACAGCTGGATATGCAAAGGGACATCATGAGGCCCCCACATCTAGATCCCATGAGCTGTTTATTTATGGCCTATTGCAACAACTTGTGCCTGCAAAAGCAGATACAGAGTATGCTGAAGAGGAGCTCTTTCTGAAGTTCTAAGTTCTTACCTTTCTTGAGCAGAAGCATCTCCCCAGGGCCCAACCCTCCCTCCAAGAAGTGAGTTATGGAATGGTCCTGTGTGCTAGCCTTGCTTCAGGATTCTCAGCTCTGTCCTTGCTGCTCTCCTCTATGTGGTTTTTGGTTTTCTGGGATGTGATGTAATTTCCACAAGTAAGAAGAGTGAGACGTCACCAAATGAATTCTGTGTTTACTCGTGCTATCCTCTTCTTCTAGAAGCAGCACATTTTCAAAATTCATCCTTCAAAACTAGAATTTCTGGCCTGAGCAGTGAACATGCTCTTCAAATTGAGTTTAAAAAGAAATAAATTTTAAGTGACTAACATTGGTTTCAACTTCCTCCAGGAAAAAAAAAAAACAAAAAAACCCCAAAAAACCCAAAACCCAAAACCCAAAAAAAACAGGAAAAAAGAAAACTTAATTATTTTTGTCTGGTCTGGCAGGACAAAGTTCCAGTATAAAGACATCAGATTCTGAAACAGAATCCTTTTGCACACCTGGGTGACCATCACTCAGTCACCAGTGTAAGGCTCAGCACCGATAAGGGTTCAAGTGCCATATTTCTGTTTGACATTCCCATAAACACAACCTGCTTTTGCCTCAACATATTTGAGCTCTCTCCCAGGCCTGCTCCAGGGAATACACATCATGCTCTTCCACACAGCTGCAAAAACAGGCACACACTAAACCTGCAGTCCAGGCACTTAATACTCCTCACATGAAAACACACGTGCTAGTTTAAGCTAATAAAAACCTCTCAGATGCCCTATGTACACAGCCCATCCAGTCAGCATTTTACAGTTGCCTCTTAAATTTGTGAAGGACGAGAGGAGAGTTATTTGACATGCAAAATAAACGTAACTGAAGGCAATAAAGTCAGCATTTTCAGCTAAGTGGCAAACAGGTTTCACACACTGAAGGCAAGTATCCTCCTGCCGGTGCCAATTTCCTGGGCGCTGCAGCCAGCGGGTGCTGCAGTTGTGGCCATCCCTCAGCGCATCGGGATTAGAGCATTCCCAAATGGGAGCCTCCTTTACACCAACCAAAGCACATGACCAGCGCTGAGCAAACTCTCTCCAAAGCTTTGATAGCGTTCCAAAGAGACCAAACTGAACTTACATTTGCAAAATGAAGATATAAGCCAGACCCCTCTGAAGTCACATACCCCATTAACCAAGCTACCGTTATGTGCAAAGACTTATATTTTTACATGAATTCATGTTTCTATCAGTTTTGGGTCCAACATAAATAAATGGTGCAGAGGCAGCTCTTTGCAGAATTCAAAGTTAGCAAAGGAGAACTGCAGCTCTCTGAAACTCCCTTCACTCACTATCACCTTTCCTCTGCTCCCTTTACAAATAAAGGACAAGTGCACTATTCATTGCTGGAAGAAAAAAATTCTTTAAAAAGCTATGGCCTTCTCAGTAGCAGCTGGTCTGAGCTTCAAGACATCAAATACCTCAGGAAACTAATGGGCATTACATGGAATGAATTTTTAAAAAAACAAAACAAAAAAAACCAAAACAAACAAACCATCAAGCTGGTATTTGGCAGAATTCAGCAACACTGCACACCAAAGATCTTTGGAAAAGGAGAGACCTTGAAAAGCAATGCCTTGGACATGCCAAGAATAAACTCAAGACTCTGCACAGTACCAAGCAAAAGTTACCTGAGCAAAAGAATCCCCTCTCCAGAGCAGTAGTTGAAGAGTTAAAAACAATTGCAACTTAAAGTAATTGGCACAAGGAGCATGGTTTAGAGACAGAGGAGCCTCTTCGGTGCTGGAATGTTGGGCAATGAAGGTCAGACTTAGAGCACACTTTAAAATACACATTATCAGAAGAACCAAAGCATTGGTTATGCACTATAAAGGCATTAACATATCAGAACGTTCAACTGGTGGCAGTAGAGCAGAACTTCCTATGACTGCATTCATTTTTCTAAAGCTTGAAGTATAGCTTATGTGAACTGTACATCCAGGTGATTCCCTGAAGGATTTTTTTGAGGAATAGCAGATTTTTCTTGGCTCTTCTCCTTGATCTGAGATCTACTATTGCTTAAATTAGTAATTAAAATAAACATATCTTTGTAAATCCACATTTTCCAAAGAATTTTTCCTGAGTAAGTGATGAAGGACATGTCAGTCTTACTCCATAGCTGGATGAATTCTGTCAATAATTATAAAACCTTTCTTGTTCTGTGGTTAGCATTTCCTTTAACGTCAAAAGATCATCCAATGTTTTAGCCTATGCTTTACATCTTCTCTGCAGTTTTCAATGCCTACTCTTTGAAAAAGTTGCTTTTCTTATGCCTTTCCTGCTTAAGCCTCTTAAGATCCTGACGCCTTGGAAGGCTGACCTGAAACAGACTGGACAGAGCTAGAGAATAAAGTAGGTATTGATTGAAAGGCCTCTAGGACACACCTTGGGCAGGACAGGGCCTGATCAGGGCTACACCCAAGGTGGACTAAAAATATCCACGAAAATGGATGCGCGGTCACGAGGTCTCACAGTTTTATAAGTTTTGGTCCATTTGCATACTGGGGTTTAATTGCCCAGTTACAGCTTCAGGTTGTGAGGTCTCATCCTTGTTTCTCCCTTCAGTCCACCACTGTTTGTGCTTGTGGGCTATACATTGTCCTTGGTCTTCAGCAGGAAAAGGATCTGTTTTGTCTACCTGCTCTGTGGAGAGCTCACTAGCACTTAATGTGAGGCTCAGAACTGCACCCCTAGGCAGCACAGAATCTGAAAGCATGGAAGCTAAAACTTAAGGCATCAATCCCATTAGATGTCAGATGTGATATCAACAAAATAAACTTTAAGTCTAATCTGGACACCAAAGGCCTTACTGACAAATTAGGGAGCCAAGGTTACCCACCAGAAAAAAAAAATGCCCATCTCACACAAAAATATATGTGTTCAGCAACAATGGAACTACTGAAAACTCACACTTGTTGCAATTGTCTTACAGAAGAGAGGCACGAAGTCATACTAAAGAAAGGTGAGTCTTTGCTTTAATCATACCCAGCCTCAATATTTACTAACTCAGGATGCAAACCGCCCCTCTGAGTGAGTGGTAAGTGAAACACGTGACATTCTTCACATCACACTATTACTGAGAGGTGATAATGTTTTTTCCACCGTAAAAAATTCTTTTATAGTAATATTTTTTCAGTATGCAAAATAAATAATTACAGGCAAAGCTATTTTCTAAGACGAAGTGAGAGGAAAAAGAGTCAGTGTCCTGATGCACAGCCACCGAACACTAAAGCTAAAACAGCATATAAAGCTAAAACAGCTCTGCTAAAAATGACTTTAATGACAACCTTGTGTTTCTCCTCTCCTTAACACAGAACACATTCACGTTTAACTTTGTCAATTGCTAGTACTTGTTCAGGGTTTAAGTCATAATAATTAGATTACGCTAGAAAGAGACTGCCTTGTGTACAATGTGCATTTCCTCATCAGCTGGATGGCCAAAGGAAACCTACTAGATATGTAAAGTACCTCACAGATGTGTCCCATAACTGGGTATTTGAATATTTATAAACTATTGCACTTGGGATAGCAAAGCTGATGGTATGAGTGCCTGTTTTTAGCAAGTCCAACAATAATGCTTTCCTCATTAGAAATCTGCCATTACATGGTATATCAGAGGATATACCATGTAATGTACCACATTATTTGTCCCAAATGGCACACTGATAAAGTCAGAAATGTTGTGCCTATTTAAACATCAAGCTTTATGGTGCTCTAAATGTGGTAGAAACTCTCTGGTAATCCTTTATGTGGTTTCACACCCTTTGAGTAATAGTAATGGGTATTTCATGAGACATGGACTGTGTTCATCTTGGGTGCTAAATTACTCTGAAAAACACTAAGAAAGCCCTCTTTTTAGACACTTTGTGAATTAATTGCAGTCTCATGGAATTGAATTAAATTACTTTTTAGCTTTAAAATGACAGCAAACAATGGTGGTGATAGAATGAGCAATCAGTTCTCAGAGCAACACTAAGCAGTTACCACTATGCAGCTCATAGCACTGCTATGAGAAATCATCTTTGACTGTTTCAATGCTAAGAGTAACATTAAACATGGATCCATATTTTTTTTAACACAGAGAACAGGGTGAATAAGCTTGGGGAGGAGGGATCTATTGCAAACTGGAGGTATTTGTGTACTAACTGGCTACTGCATTGATGTTTTCCACAGAAATTCCAGCCACATTAGCTTTGGCAGCAATTAAAGAGTACTTCTGGAATACATAACAACATTCAAGGAGTTCCTTTTAACTTCATGTTCTGTGGTTCTTTCTACTCTGTAAAGCAGAGAAAGCAAGGTGCTTTTTTCAACCTTCAACTTGTTTTACTGTTAAAATAAATACAAAGATAATTTAGTCAGAACTCAGGCTCAAAGGAACCCCACTGAAGTATTTATTCCCCCTGGGGAGCTGAGCAGCTCTTCTTTTGCTAGGTTGTACCTCTTTACTGCTGCTCAGCACATTGTGCAACTCTGCCTGTCAGCCAACACAATCATAGGACCCAATGATAAAAGAAGCTATTCAGGCTTTTGGCAGGAAGAATACTTCTGACATTTTGGTTTGGGATTAGACTTCAGTCCCGAGGCTTTAACACTAAACTGCCCATGGTACATACACAGATCTGATTTCTGACACCTCTTCACTCTGTAACAATTTATTCTTGAATATCCTCATCCAAGACAACAGGATGACCAGGGAAGCAAGCTGCATTCCGTAACAGACAAGCACAGTTGAACCTATCTGTTGGAAAGGGAAGATTACACCCTTACACCACTTACATCTGAGTACTGAGCCACATAATCCACAATTTGTGCCTCCTGAAAGGAAAAAACACAGAATAAACCGCCAGCATGTAGCCAGGCATCAGAAATGCAATTGCACCATATTCCAAACACCAGCTAAACTCTTAAAAACCTCTGCAACCACATGGGATGTGTTTTCAAGCATGTTCATAACTACAAAACAATTATACCAACAACATTAATATTTATACTGATTAACTAAATTAGCATTAGCTGCCAGGCTAGAAAGTGACCCTAGGGAGACTGCAAACTCCAAGTACTTGAACAAGATAAAAATGCATGCCTTTTTCTCCAACTGAGGGAGAGAAACAGGGACATTAGAAAGGGAAATCCATGTCAAGTGCCCTAGGCACATTGAGATGTAAGCAGCTCTGAATTCAGGAGTACCTACCCTTTTCCATGAAGGGACAGCATATATGACTGTCTTTTACTACCTAACCTCACTAATAGCTAAAAGCTGCAAAAAAGCCCAGTCATCCTAGAAGAATGGCTTTGAACTCAGCTTGAGCAACAATATAAAAAGCAGAGGAAATTTACTGAGGAAATTTACTATCAGTTCTTGCTTGAGAGAGATGTTTGTGTGGGGTCTCTATTTTTGGGCTGGTCTCCCTAAAGAAGTCCACGTGATTACCTTGTCTACCTCCGGTTTCCCTCTCAAAACTCCCAAATCCATGACTTGATCTAGTCAGATCAGAAGACTAGGCATGTCAGAGGATATTTAAACTTCCTGAAAACATTGTGAAAACAAGGAGCCCAGTGGAAAAGAAATACCCTCTCTATACCCTGAGAGGAAAGAATTCATGTTAATAACCACACTGACTTAATTTGCTAATTTTTACCAACATCCAGCTTCAGGAAGACTTATTGCAAGTTTCAACCAAAGCCATTTGGCTTCATAAGAACAAGCAAACAAAATACAGAAAAGCAAACAACCACCCACCTTAAGACCCTCAAAGCACCCTCACACTTTAAGTCTTTCAATAATAATATCATAACATTTCTCTGATTAAGTAGAATTTTTTCTTATTGATTCCTGTAGCCAGAAATTTAAACCTATTAAACCAAGAGGTTTGTTTCTCAGTTTCAAGGACAGTTCATTTGCCATGAAACTCAGTATGAAGTCCAGAGCAGAAAAAGAAAGGCTTCCTTCATGCCATCTTTAGCACCACTCACCCACATGCTACTTCACATTGTTACATGGCTGTTTCCAGGTAGGAAAATAAAGCATTTAGGGAAAAAAAAAATCTGACACCTACTTACAATGATTTAACTCCACAGAGAGATGTAACTCTTGGTTCATCAGAGCATAAGCTCAGCAGACAAAGAAAACCAAACAACCTTCATTCAATAAGGGACGTGCATTCATCAGGTAGTCAGGTCACCTCTTGAATCAACTCAGATTGATTAAACTTCTTTCATTAACTGATTCCAGCTCATCTGGTTTATTAACATCTATATAACCCACCTGGGGCCCTTGAACATCTGCTGCACTTGTCTGATTAGGGAAGCTCAGGCCCCTTCCTCTATAATAACCATTTCTCAGATTTCTTTTAAGGCCTTTAGATGCCCTTTAAATCTTTTTTAAGAACTATGGCAACTAGCAGCTCTTATTCTCTATAAAATCATTTATTGCTGTTGCCCAGCAGAGCTGAACACACTTCTTTCATTCAACCCCACATGCTCAAACAGAAATCACGGGCAGGGCTTCTCAAAGACTGACAGCTCTGCTGGTCTTCCATAAACACAGACATACGGTTTGGGCTCGTGCCTGTCCACACACTTCCATTTTCCAGATCACGATGGTCACAACAACCCACTGAGCTCAAATATTTGTAACCAGGGGTAGGTGTCAGTAGTGGGTATGGGTGGTGGAAGATCAAGTATTCCTTTGTGCCCCACACGGTTAGGATGTTCCTCTTGAGCCACTTCAAAGAGACTTGGCTGCATGCATTATTCTTCCAGAAAAGCTATCATCCACTACTATAATTTATGGGCCTATGAAAAATTTGCAATGATGTTCTAATATGCAAATGGAAAAAAGTTTCCATTTTTCAATTTCCTCCAAATTCCTGAGTGTTACAGAGATAGTGTGCGCTGATGAATTTTATGGTAAACATGAAAAAAACAACAGCCAACATACCCAACCACCTTATCCTCAATTTAGTCTCTGCCTATTGGATACAGAATTTGTTCCACAAAAATCAATTGGGAATTTTCCTGTTGTGTACACAAGATTATGATGTGTAATTGGTTTAACTGATGCTAAATAGTTCAAGACTTTGACACATATTTAACAGTTATTTTGAGGTTTATTTGTAGTTTCATAACTGTTGAGAATATTCCTTTTGAAAATATGTAAGAGTTAATTGACCCAAGCTTTTGTGGGCGGGGAGTGAACTTTTTTAGAGTATAGGCCATAGTATGTTAACACAGACATTATCTCACACTATATAGAGCTTCCCTAAGATGAAAGACGCAGAGGGCTCACTGTATAATAAAAAGAGCTCTTGTAAGCAGAAGAAATAAATATTTAGAAAGAGAAAACTATCTTTGAATTCATAAAACCCACCCCACACTGAAGAATCACCTCCTATTAGACAGAAGCATCACTACAGGGTAGAGTGGGAGGTAGGGTAATGAGCACAAGCAACAGCCTTCCTTACAAAAATATTTATGTTAAAGTAGTTAGATAATCTTTGACTTTCAAAACTGCTGAACCAGTTGGTTCTATCTCATGTTCAGCATCATACTATTAAACCAAGTCAAAAGTTTCTGTGGTTACTATCAGATGAAATGAGCTAATTTCCCCAGAGAATTGGCTACACTGACCAGATGTCTGTAGCCAGCTACTCCCCAGATCTAGCAGGAGCAGCACATGCGATGCCTGCTCTGTTACCATGGAGACAGGTTTTCCCATCCACTCTGCAGCCGGGCTTATAGTAGCTACCAGCTGTTGTCTCGACTTGTGCTCCATCAGGAGAGACTGAGGGAAGAAAGTGGGAGACGTAGGGCTGAGCTTCTCCCAGCCCCAGACCTCATAAACTTTAACCGCAGCCTCCAGCCACCCTCGATCTTCCCAGCCCTGCCTGGGCTCGTTGCTATTGTTCAGAGCCGCCTCCGGGGCTTCCTCTGCGGGCTTTGCAGCCCTGGATGGGTCAGTGGCAGCCCACAGCCCATGGCTGTGGCGTGCTCAATTGCTGGGCTGCAAACTTAAGGATTCCCCAACACACACTCCCAGCCCGACATTCTGATCAGAATGGTTTATGAGCTTAAACTTAAATCTCCAGCAGAAACCCATTTCAGGTTCCTGACATTATTCTCGCTCCATACTTTCAAAGAAAAACTTTGTGGATTAATGGCTCCCTATCCATCCTGCAAGGCTGGCTAATGCCTTCAATCCCCATTGCTTTTTAACTCCTGTGGAACTTTAATCCTTCTCTGACCATGCTGATGAGCTGCAGAGAAAAAACGCTGGTCAGGATTTTCATTCTTGCGTTTTCTTTTTGAATGCAGCCAAGTTCAAATGTCTAATTATAACATTGCAGAGTTAATGATCAATTTAACAAAGGCTTTAGAGTATCTTTGAAGTCATAACAACAAGCCAAAGAGGGCTTTAAAACGTTAACTGTGCAGGGAGCCTACGCAGAGAGCTTTCTTAGGATTATCTCTCTCACTTAACAAAGTTGAGTCATTTCAGAATACTTCAGCAACCCCATGGCTCGATCCGGTTGCCACATAGCACAGAGCTCCAGCTAGTGTTTATTTTATAGCTCTGAGCAGCACCAATCATTACCCTATTAATTCAAGCATGTTTAATTCAATGTCCCTCAACCACTCAGTCATGCCTATTTGTAACTCTTAAGCAACTCCAGAAAGGTACAGCTTGTCACCACATTTCTACCTCACGGGCGCTAATCGCTGAGGTTGGATACACAGTGTAAGGAGGGTATACACAAGGACAGTAAGAAGTGATATCCACTGAAACATTTGATATGCAGCCTCTGCTGCTTTGGCTTGAGGCACACTTCTCTCCATTTGCTGCACAGGCTGAATCTGCCTTCAGATGTACACAGCTCCTGCTGATGTCAGTGTGCTATAAATACACATCAGAGGATGCACTCTGACCCGTTTACTTTTCAATCTGACATATGTAGCCACTCATATTTTGTATACATTACGCACTGCTGCCATGCTGAATCAGCATGTCCAGAAATAACAATAAGGGCATGCTCAGCCTACAGCAGGACAGAAAGAGCAGCCAGCCTCCTCCTCACCCTGCTGTCACAGCAGCCCTGCCAGACAGCACCACCAGGTACATTCTGCAGAGGGCTTTTTGTGTCCCTAATTCAGGTATCACACAAGGGTGAAGCTGAAAGGCATTAATCTGCCTTAAAGGTTAAGCAAAGAGTTAAGATAACAAAGAAATTACAGATGAGGGGGCAGCCATTCCTGGTCCTCCAAGATTAGGAAAAAACCCTCCAAAATCTCAGGCTGCCCATAAGATCCCTACCAATGTTTTCCTTTGCATACCACTGAAGAACAGGGCTGGACATGTTTCCTATTTTAAATTACAAGTGAGGAAAGTGTCTCTCCTTTTTGCTGTGGACAGTTTGTGGTGCTGGGCACTCCAAGAAGAACATTTCAGAAGTTTAACCAATCAGTGTAACAAGCCACCCTGTGGAGGGACAGGGCTGTAAGGAAGAACTTGAGGGCACATAGGGACTTATACGTGGGGCTTTATCAACAAAATGCATTTACACATCTTTTTTCCTTAGTGCTGCAGTTCCAGACACAATGCCTGTATGGTGGCACGTAGGATAAGTAAAAGGAGAAAAACTACATCAGGAAAAATCAGTGTTTCCTCCCTCAATCAGGTGGTGCAATCAGATTTCCTTTCAGATCTCCTGGGAGATTACATCTTATTGCCTTCTTCTTATTGCCTTCTTCATTTAAACCCCATTTCCCTAGACCTTATCTGCACAGCAATTTTCATGTCATGGTGAGTTTGCTCATTACATTCAGGTAGCTGCCCCCACAGCCCTGCCATAGCAAAGGATTACGGATGCTTGAGACTAAAGATCAGTTAAGCTCTGACAAAACATAAAGCAATAAAGAAGGGAAAGCAGTCAGTCTGCATGACACTAAAAAAGGCTTTCAATGAACCCCTGAGTACACTACTGATGCTACTAAACCTTGAAGCTGGCTTCCCATTTTGGGAGGGGTTTTCCCTTAAACACCAAAGGCTCATCTTTCCAGAGACGATCACAGCACTTATATTCCACAGAAGCAAAGGGATATCTTTTTTTGTTCTATTTCCAAGCTAGAAAAATCACATGTTGAAATGATATTCGGTCAATACACCATAACCATCCCTATCCTGCTTTCAAAGTGTACAACACAGACACTGTTCTGCAGTGGCAGTACAGAACTGTGTATATTAAATACAATACATCTGCATCCAATGAAGGAGAATGAGGTGTCATGCTTCATCATGCTTTGAAAGTGCCATACTTCATTTAAATCAGAAAAACAAGCAAGTTCATCTCCTTAACATGTTTAGGACCCTGAAATCAGAGGTGCATAACAAGGATCTACATTTTTTATCAGTATTTTACTGATATAATCACACAACAGCTATAAATAAACATTTTTTCCTGAGAAAAAGTCTTCACTTTGAAGTATTTCAGTGGTTTACGAAGTCCTATCTTATCTTCCAAACTGATAGGCACTATGAGCAGAATTTACACACCTGTGAAAAAAGCTGGACTCTTTTAAGCGTAAACTGTTTGAGAGATGGTGGTGACGAGACATATGTCAACTGACACATACATCAGAAAGATTCATCCATGCTTTTTAGAGATTTTAGAAGCTTGTGTTTCATTTCAGAAATACAATTAGGGCCTGCATTTGCTCCATTTCACTTTCTGCTCTCAGCTGGAACCCCCATGGCTCCATCCATAAATCTGTGCCGAAGAGTGGCATATGCAAAAACCACACTGAGGCCCCACCTTTGACATCTCAGCCTCAGGTTGGATGACGTGTGCTCATACTTGAGCTTCAAGAAAAAGCAGCTCTCAGGTTCCTGAAAGCTATGAAGTGCAAACATGAAAAAAAAACAAGTCATCCCAAGAAAGAGCTTTGCCATACTACTGTGAGGTAAATGCACTGATTTCTGCCAGTCCAGCAGCAGAGATAAAAGAAAAGAGTGTATGCCAACACTTCACAGGCCATAGAATTCTCATTCTACTGCATGAAGTTAATCTGAGCCCAACCAATGTTCAAGCCAATGGTTCAGACTGTGAACAGCTGCAGAAGCCGAGGAGGTACTGCAGGTGACTCTCCCATCTCCTGTGGGAACAAACCAGAGCCAGGGGATGAGCACATGAATTCACTCATATTCAACAGAAACCATCTCATAGATTCTGGTTCAACAGTTTCTTTTGCCGATAAAAACCCCCACAGCGCAAATCAGCACCTTATAAACCCTTCTCACATTTACACAGCTCAGATCTCTAACACCCCAAAATTTCTGAGAGATTCTGCATTTTTAGGCATTATGTTTTGTGGTGCAACACATATTTAAAAGCTGCTACTGCTAACTTGTCACTTTTTGAGCCAATTCATCAAGTAGTTTGTATCTAGCAGATCATAGCTCAAAGTTTTTGGCACAGGAAAGCTCCTTAACATATTTATATGACAGCAAAGGTCTTTAATGTTTAAAATCAACAGTTATGTCTTTCTCTGTCCAAAAGGCACCCTGTTTTGAATAACAATCACTGCAGACCTTACAACTGCAGTGGAAGTGACAAGCAACATGACAGTATCTCACAAATATTTGAAGCTCTTTTAGCTGAAGTCTTTACTCTTCCCCTGCAGAGGGTTGCAGTGCACAGGTGCTGCAGACACCAGAAACACCCCCCAAAGCTGAAACCCCTGTCCAAACAGGAATAAGTAGCCCGGTTCAAGATACGTACAAAAGCTTAGGCAAAGTCATCATTTCTCTTAAACTTTTCCTTAAACTGAGTGTTTGGTTATGGACCTAAATTATGTATGTATTGCCAAATGTGTTTTTAAATGCACTTACTAAAAGACATACACATCGCACTACTATGATTCTTGATTAATCACCACTTTCTAAAACAAGCATATAACTTAAAATCCACCTGTTTTGATTCATCTAATGCCATGCACTACGGCAAGACAGAAATAAAACATGCTATTTAAAGCTTTCTGTAACAGTACATTTGTCAACAATACTTGATCAAAGCATTTGCTTTGACTGTGCCATATTTGTTTAACTACTACTGCTTATTTTAGCCCATATAAAGAGTTCTGAGGAACATAATCTCAGTAGATGCCAGAATGTAGCTTTTAAACATAACCTTACATTCAAAGAGCAAAATCAAGCTCTAATAAAATAAGCCAGCAAAATTCTCTCATGTACACAAACCTTTCCTGTGTGATTTTTTTTTTCATTTTTGAAGGATGTGGTGGCAAAACCAGGATCTAAGTATTTTCCCTTATAAATAATTCAGAAGACAGTAGAAAAACTCATGCATGGTTGTTGCTGTTTGGCAAAAGCCACTTGAATGCGTTTAAAATTTTTACCTTACTATTTTATAACCAGAAAATTAAGCATTTCACATCAGTGTAGGTTTTGCTGGCTTCTGTGTTGCTTGTTTATTTGAGGCCCAGTCTTTTAAGGAGGGTTGGTTTGGTGTTCAATCTGGTGTGTTTATCTGTTTACCAGAATCACATTCTCACACTTCAAGGTGTTTTCTGACTTTACTACATAACCTATAGGGATGATTTGACCTGGCTGGACACCAGGTGCCCACCAAAGCCACTCTATCACTCCCTTCCTCAGCTGGTCAGGGAAGAGAACTATAAAGCTCATGGGTCGAGGATAAAGACAGGGGATCAATCACCAGTTACTGTCTAGGGCAAAACAGACTCCACTTGGAGAAATTTGTTTAATTTATTACCAATAAAAACAGAGCAAGAAAATGAGAAATAAAACCAAATCCTGAAACACTTTCCAGTCACGCCTCCCTTCTTCCAAGGCTGAATTTCACTCTCAAATTCTCTGCCTCATGCCTGCCAGAAGGGCAGGGGAACCCCAGGAATGGGGGTTTGGGCCAGTTCATCACACATTGTTTCTGTCCTTTTACACATTTATTGTGTAGAAAGATGAAAGCAGAGTTCTTTACTCTGAATTAGCAGTAATGCTGCACTGAACCAGACAATATCAATAGTTCTGTGAATTACAAAGCTATACCAAAAGGCCACAACTTTATTTCAATTGCACTGAAAAATATAACCAGAAGGTACCAAGCCTGGATTTAAAAACTCATTCCATGCGAGTAGGGAATAGGCACTTGTAGCTCCCCATTTAAATTACGAGTGAAACCTTTTATCTACTAAGCAACAGTGTAGCAGGCACTGACATTTAGGGCTTACAAATGCATTTTCAGGACTGATCCAGTCCACATATATTCATGGTGCAGCAGGCATGGGAGATTATAAAAAATGCGCTAAAAATGCTACTTTTCATCTGACTTCAAGGTTTGTCATGTTTCACAGTGTAAGAGCTTCTTGGTGACTGCAGAGTCAGAGACAAAGTATCTCTATAAGCAAAGCAGCTGTGGTAGCACCTGGTTTATTGTGAGGGCCCTGCTTGTAGCTGCTAGGCACAGCTAAAACAGGCCAGGAGAGAGCAGGAAAAGAGGGGAAAAGAGGAGGGAAAAGAAGGGGGAAAAAGGGGGGGAAAAGAGGGGGAGGTTCTGAATACCGTACAATAGATGTCTTTCCAAGTTGAATAGTCTGTTTTGGACCAACCAATCTATTACAAGATACCAATCTCACAACATTTACATGCAGCCAATAGAACTGTCCATTACCTTTGGCAAGCAGAAGGGTATTGTTTAATCAAGGGAGATGGCCCTCAGCTAGGCACACTATTGTTCACTAGCTGATGGCTTGGTACCCCACACCCCAAAGCCTGCCCTCATTTCCATCTCACTTGTTGGTCTCGTACTCCCAGCATCTAAACCATCACATTTACAAGGCCTCTCTACTTCATCCTTCCCAATATCACGGGGTTTCCATTGCCAGTAACAAATCTGTCCCTGCCAGCAGAGTTAATTACACCAGATGAACACAGACTTCTCCCTGCAGGACCACTGAATGTTTCAGAGGTCTGAAAGGTGCTCCAAATGCCAGTGGTCACCATCACATCACACATGAGACTTTCAGGGACAGTTCCTGACCCACAGAGGAAGTCACCTGTTAGGCTCACAAGGGCCACCTCTCTAAACCTGCATCAAGCCCACTCTTAGTGCAAACCCAAGCAGCAGTGCTGCAGGGAGGGAAATCCAAACAACCCACCATTCTTCAAAGCAAATCCTGAAAGAAAGAGTTTCATGTAGCTTTTCCAGACCCCTCCACTAGCAGTGTATCTCTCCTTTGGAGTAATATTAAAATGAAGTTTTGTATAATTCCACCTCACACACAGAAGTGGCAGTCCAGGAGTCAAAAGCAAGCTCACAAATATTTTTGTTTCTTCTAGGAAAAAAAAAATTTAAAAAAAAATCTCCTCAAACCAGACTGCAAAGAGCAAAGGTCTTTGCAAACATAGTAAATGCCTTTGGCTACTCAAAACACAATGTTTATTTTACTTCAAAGATTTTCAGACTAAATTACCTTAAAGCAAAAAGTGCAAGCAAAATACCTTGGTCTCCTTTTCTTTCCCAAACTCTTAAAACATACCAGTAGGTCTAGACCTAGATATCACAGGCTAACATAAATAAGTGCATCTTTCATGAAATTTATTCCACCAACAGGAGCTAGACCACAAGACAGATGCAGCAGCTATGTTTTAAACATCCTCGCATCCCTTTTCACCCCTGTTTCCGTTTCCCTGCACCTTCCTTTTGATCTGCCCCTCCCTAGGAGTCAGTCATCTTCCCCGGGGCAGGAAGGGTGTACTGGCACAGCTCAGCTCTGCCAGATGTTTTGAGGGAAGTTTCATTCCCTTGCTGCTACTTGCTCAAGAGACAGAGGAGGTATTGCTCCAGGCTAAGCTTCCCGCTCATTGGCTCTAGCTGAGCTTTCCACCTTCTGAACTAACACCTAAACTAAGAAGCCAATTCACAGAAGAAAACAGAGGCAGGGTGTATAAGAAGAGATATCCTGTTTATTTCATGGTTTGGACTTATCATTAGTGCCAACAGGTAAATTTTGACGTGCGAAATGAGCACAGTCTGGGGAGGTGTCCTTCAGTCAGCCCAGCCATCGACTGCTTTTATCCTCCAGTGCTGAAGTCTCCACACTGTGTTTGTGCCCGAAGCACAAAGGGGCCCTCACTTACAGCCAGTTCCCAGCACCCCAGGAGCCCATGAAATAGGTGCAGCAATCACAGAAGCACCATCCTGGAAGCTGACAGGAAGCCCAGGGCGGAGATGTGTGAATTTTTCTCTTGCTCAAGGACAGGCTTGCCTGCTTTCTTCCAAGGTCTTCTCCAGCTAGGAAAGCATGAAATAAGTACAGGCACTTTCCCAGAAAGGCCTGAGAGCCATAAAGGCTCTACAGGAGGTAGAAGGCAGATTGCAAATTTTAATAACACTTAGTACATTAACTATTACAGATTTTTCTTTCAAGAACTGACTTTGTCAGGGAGGGTGAGAACCCAGCTGTAGACTCCTAACGTTTGTTTTTTGTCTTTCCTGCAACACATCTTATCTTTCCATACTTTGGCCTTTCTTCTTTAAATCATTAAAGGAGACTGGAGAACCGCTTTTTTTGGAATTGGCCCATGAAATAAAAAGCTATATATTCATCTTAGAGATATGCTCAAACACAATCCCACAACTTTCTGCTGAATTATCATTTTCCTGACTTTTGAGGCGAAGACAATGAATCCAGTAGTCAGGCACAGTTTAACATGTGGCACAGTTTAAACAAAATTTCTCTTGGGAAAAGGCTTGTCTGGTGACATTGGCTGCACTAGTGACTGACCCCTAGGGAAGTGGGACAGTCACACACAGATGGGAAATAGCCAGGAAGGGACTACATGGAAGCACTGAGACATCAGACCCTACCTCAACTGAAAACTCAAGTGCGAGGTCCAGATGCTAAAGTCTGAATGTGTTAGCATCACTGCTAGGGAACTGACACTAAGTGACAGATAGATTATATTACATAAAGTTCAATTTCTGCCTGTCCACAATGGCTCCTAATTCAAACTGATAAGCTACTGACAATAAATAAATCAAAGAAAAAGCACACTGCTTTGAAACTTTAGCCTTACAGCCAGGAACATTACAGTAAGCTCATTTGTTAAAAGAACTGCTTGATTTTAACCTAATACTACTTTACCAAAGCAACTGAATATTATTGATTTCCTCTGTTATGAATTGAGATGAATAAAGACCTAAGAGATTACAAATAAGAACCCTTCTTTGTTCTGTGTATCACTTCCATTTTGCTGGTCAGTTAGATGCCATTGTTTGTCCTCCTGCTCCCACAGCACATGAAAAGTATCTTATTAGGAAACATAACAAATTAAGAGATACAAACCAAAAATATTTCCCAGGATTTCTACTGATTCTTTTCAGCCTTATATCCAGGTCTAATAATAAGTAAGAAAAATAGTTACAGTTCTAAAGAATTCCCCATACTGTTTCAATTTCCATTTTTGTTTGAAAATGCTCATAATATCTTGGGTCTTGGAGCTTTTAAAGACAAGAGTTGGGATTAGTATTTATATAGAAGTGAATGAGAGACATTTTAATTTTAAAAAGCTGACAGGCAAGCAAAGTTTCACTGTGCATGAGAGCCTACATGTACATTCAGGAAGGCAATACAAGCTCCTTCAAATTTTAATTGATATTAGCTTTCTGTGTATTTGAATTCTCCGTGCCTTGTAGACTGCTTCAGTCAGTAACGATTTTTAAGTTCAAGCTAGGGAAAGAATGACAAAAGATACAGTTCCAGGATTAAAATTTGTGATTCATTAAGAAATTCTAATACCTGAGAAGTCTCTATTCCAAGGGACAGCAGATAACCAGAAGTGACATTTCCTCCCTTGTCCAAGCCACCTGACATTTCTTCCTCCACTTCTCACACCTTTCTCATGAAAGGTTTCACTGACACATCCGCCACCTTCCACCAGCTCTTTAAAGCAAATAGTTCTGCTAACTGAAAAAGCTCTAACTCAACATCTCCCTTAAACAGTGGGAAGAATTAAATACCAGTTAGCAACTTCATCAATGCCTGACCAAATTAGGGAACAAGGAGAAAGAAACAGCTGTTTCAAGGAACAGAAGCCTCAGGTTCTGCAGGTAACTGTCATCAGAAAGATGTTTCCCTGCTTGCCTCCTTGCTTTACCCATAATGAACAGTCATCTAACACCAAGACTATTTGCGATGCCCTCCTGCACTTTTATTCTCTTTTATGTTCCAAGAGGCATGGCAGCAGAATATCCCACTTCTCACCTGCTATTTTCCAGATGTTCACTCTACAGATGTAAGTAGCAATAATCCACACATTTGTGGGAAATCTAGAGGAACTACAGAGATGAGGAGTTGTTACATTAAAGAGACCCTGCTACTTGACTCTATTTAATAGAGATTGGAAGTGCCAGAGAATATTTTTCTGAATAATCATTGATTCCCTCTTCCTAACAAAAAGCAGCAGCAATGCTGCAGGGAGAAAATGACTAAAAGAAACTTCTTACCCTCTAAATTTACAAACACTAGTCTCTTCTTTCCAAGTGAAAGCTAATTAGACACAAAATCAGAAATCAGCAGTTACGGTACAGATAATAGGTCAGAGTGGTTTGGGTTGGGTGGGCCTCAAGGATCATCTCTTTCCAACCTGCCTGCTATGGGAAGGGACACCTTTCACTAGACCAGGTTGCTCAGAGCCCCATTCAGCCTGGCTTTGAACACTTCCAGGGATGGGGTATCCACAGCTCCTCTGGGCAATCTGTGCCAGTGCCTCACCACCCTCACAGTACAGAATTTCCTCCTAATATCCAATCTAAACCTGCCCTCTTTTTCAGTTTGAGGCCATTGCTCCTTGTCCAGTCACTACATGCACTTGTGCAAAGTCTCTCTCCATCTTTCCTGTGGGCTCCTTCAGGTAACTGGAAGGCCACAATTAAGTAATTCCAAAGCCTTCTCCTTAGGGCTGAAAAAAGCTAATTCTCAGCTTTTCCTTACAGGGAAGGTGCTCATCCCTCTGATCATCTTCTTGGCCTCCTTCCAAGCTCCATGTCCTTCTTGTGCTGGACCCCAGAGCTGGGTGCAGCAGTGCAGGTGAGCTCCCACCAGAGCAGAGCAGAGCAGAGCAGAGCAGAGCAGAGGGGCAGAATCCGTGCCTCGACCTGCTGCCCAGGCTGTCTTGGATGCAGCCCAGAGCACAGCTGCCCTCTGGGCTGTGAGTGCTCATTACATAGCCAGGGAGATATGACTTGGTTTTAAAGACAGAAACACCCCTGCACATAAGCAACAAAATAAATGAAGCTGCCTGGGACTTGAAAGCTAACAGTCCCTTGTGTCTGAACACTTAGAAACCAGAGTTCAGATGCTTTCCAAAAGTCAAATCAAGTCATGAAACAGGAGATTCTCTTAATCAGAATTTCTCTTAATGTCTTCACTAGCATTTCAGTACCATGGTTTGCTGACCTTGACAAAGTAAAGATTGACAGACCGTGTGTTTGTTTTGGGAATTGTTCAACAGAATGGACACAGAGTGTGCATTTTTATGTGACTTGATGCAGGGCTGAGCTTCTCACCTCTGACTCTCATTGGCCATTAACTGATATAATCAATTAAGAAGAGGAAAGGAAATTTCACATTATTGCTATACTACTTGAAAGCACTTTTTCTGCACTGTAGTATGGAGTTCCCTAGTTCTGTTGCCAAAATAGAAATACAGGTCTCTATTTACAAAGTCATTAATTTCAATTACTGCTGCAAACTTCTGCTGCTCGAAAGGCTTACAAGATCCCAGATCAATTCCATCCACCTTTCTCACTGTATCACAAATGTATTTGTAAGCACATACCATCATAAAGTTGACTTGTATGGTCAGACTGCCCCTAATTTTCTTGTATTTTTTTTCCTTGTGGGTGAGATAGCAACTCCCAAAGCTAGTTCAGAATTAGGAGTAAAGGAAGAATTATTTCTTTACATCCTTTTAAATGCTGTTTGTTTTAAAAAGGTGTATGACTCATGGTGGTTAAATATTTAACTATTTCACTAATGAGCTGAATCCTAACATGTGAGTATGCAAACACGTGTCATTGCCTCTGAAAATCCTGCATTGCATCATATCCAAGGAGCTTTTAAAAATTTTTATATATATAAATACATATAGAAGCACATATTAGGAATCTATAAGGTAAGTTGCTGTTTCAAGACTGTTCTACACAGAAGTTGAGGCTTGGTTGTGTGAGGTTTTTTTTTTCCTTTTTATCAAAACAATTGCAGTAATTCACCCCAAATGTGGCTGCTATTGTATTAATAATGATGATGACATAACAGTACAATTATACCCTGTGGGGCTGGGCTACACTGACATGTGCACCCACGTGCCCACGATCACTTCAAAGACAGAAGGAGATGGAAGATACTGCCCCACCCTGCTCCTCATTCCTGCACTTCTCATCTTGGAGATTACCACCCACAAAGCTGAACAGCAGTAACCTGCTGTGGAAGTGCTCTTTGCCCTCTTTGTTAAGCCACAGTAGGTTTAACCATCTTTGGTGGCAAAACTGAAAGAGGCTTTCTGGGGCAGCTGGGCAATGCAGCGGAATGTGAAAATGAACATGGCACAAGGCAATTCCGGGCAGGGGTAAATCCCAAGGAGGGGCTGCTGCAAAGAGACAGCAGATGACTGCTCCTGAAGATTTCCAGAGAGTCATGCTCCTGCAAACCTACCTACACCCTGCCTGTTCTAGCTGAGTTTCAACAATACAGGTTTTGTTTGTAGAGATGGCCTAGCTGCCAACTCAGGTTCAATAACCAGCTCTGGATTATACTAGGCTGGCCTAGACCTGTAGGATAAACTTAATCTCAGCCAAGTTGGCCTCAATCAGCTGTCAGGCTGCAATCCTGCTATCCTGCAGCAAAACAGATTAAAAGTAAACATAAAATGCTACTTAATTCATTATTCAGTCAAATCAATACATGAGAGGCACAAGCTTCAGTGTGTAAAACAAGGGCCAAAATCTCAGGAAAAAAAAACAACCCAACCCCAAACCTTCACAGTTCTAAGTTAAGAAAGGAGACAAGAAGTTAAATACATTTTCCTTTTCAGTGTTGTGACTTCTGAGGCCCATCACTGAACCAGAATGCTTGGAGCAGGCCAAAGCTGGGACTTCTGGAAGTCGTGTTTTCTCTGCCCCAGTGCCTCACTGTGCAAGAGCCCGCTCAGAACTTCCTTCCCTTTACCTTTTCAACCACTTTGTTTGTTTAGTGTGCAAGGCCTGTGGGGTAGGAGCTATCTTTCAGAGCATGGCTCCACACTCTGCTAGGTGTTGTACTCGATCATACAGGCAGGGCTGTAATGGAAACAACCATAATGTCCTTTCTCAGAAGAATAACACGAGTCTGCTTGTAAATTGTGTTGCAGATAAAGTTTCCATCACACTTTTAACTATCAAAAGCTAACAAGTCTTACTCTACAGTTCCACAAACAGTTTAAGCCAGAACGGTTGCCAAAAGAAGCAATCTCATCTGGCCAAAAAAAAGGTTAATTTGAACCCATCTGGGTTCTCCAAGGCAATTGACAACAGAGCTGCATAAATGCTTGTGTTGGCAGAAGGAATGGAGCAGCAGGATCATTCCTTCAGGTGGCACTGCCAGTTTATGTAGGCTGAAATCCTCTCTTCAAAGTGCAGCCTGGGTTCTCTGAAGGATTTATCTCACAAAGCCAACTTAGAGTGAAAAAGCTATGGATCACCCGATTTTACACATAAAACTGCTAATATTCACCTCCCAAGAATGCTGGGAGGTTAAGCACACTCGTGTTTGTAAGGCATGACAGAAGTAAGATTAGTAAATATTTAATTTTCTCTCCTCCCTTTCCCCCAGCCTTGGCCACGAAGTACAGCTCATTCCGAGCTCCCTGCACTAAATCAATGCCTTGGAGCAGCTCCTAGAAGGTAGCTGTCGAGCTCCCTGCTGCCTGTGGGCCTGAGGGAGGTCACTCATCATACACACACAATCCCTTTTAAAAAAATCCCTGGACTGCACTGCTGCAGCCAAAGCAGCATCTAAATGCATTGTACCCACCCGTGCTGCAGGGAGTCATGGGACAGACAAATCACCTCTACAGCAGACACCCCTTCTCACCTTGGTCTGCAGAACAGCTGCAGAGGAATAAAGGACAAGTAAATCAACTCCTTTTGCATGCATTCCACGTGTAAACACATCCCATCGAGATGACAGAAACAACAATGAAAAGAAGAGTTTCTGAAAGGTACCTAAATAAGGATGTTAATAACGTGCTGGAGTTAAAAAGAGAGAAGCCTCAGTGTCATTAGCATAGGGGAAACCATCAAAGTGAGGCAGCACATAGCTGGCTTTCACAGTCTGGGTGTGAAAACAGGCATTTTGGTAATTTTGTTAGTACTTCAAAGTCCGGCTGTTTCTAAGCACCAATAACTGCTCGTGGTTCCCCAACATCCTTAAAGTATGCTCCTGGTCAATGGGCCAGGAGGAAATACCTGATGTAAGCAAGGTACAGGTCCCTGAAATCAGCAATCAGCAGGGATAGCTGAGCAGTGCAGAGGTTTTGGGACATTTATCCCAGAATTTGGTCCCTAGAGGGAACTGAGAAGCCGACAGAACTTTCTCTGCTGCAGAGCCTCTGACTGCTGTGGCTACAGGGCACAGGCACAACCATCCTTGTTTGCTCCCAAGGCACAGGGAACGCCACCAACACGGAAAAGAAAATGCAGCACGTGGTAGCTCTCCGGGCTACCAAGACTTCTCCAGCAGCTCAGTACCAACACCATGTTCTGAGCTCCACAGTTAAATTCATTTATTTTATAAGCTGAGATAAAGCGTAAATGCCCATGCTAAATACTGCTAGCCACTGAACTAACAGCTCTAATAAACTTTCACAGGGCCTTTTTGATTACTGAGATAAAGTAGAATTGGGCCTCATAGTACAACAGGAGCAATCCCAGAAACTCTTTGTGCAAGACAAGTTTAACACAAAGCATGCTTCGGTCATGATGACATTTTTTATACTACCAAAATAAAAGTAAATTAGATAAAAATACATTTAAAACATTAAATGTGAGATAAATACAGTTTGCAGTTACATAAATCAAACTCATGCTTCCTAGGTTGCCCCTAAGTACAAGCAGACTCTGTTGAAGAAATCTTTCCTACTACATCCTGATCCTGTTAATATTTATGCACACAGGAAGCTCCACTGAAGTCATGATGACGACTCATACACACAAAGTTAAACACACTGCACAATTGCAAGCCTCATGCCATAAAAACTTCACTTATAAATGTAGAACGTTATTTAGTTGCCTCTGCACATAGACATTTAAGAAAAAAACACCCAGCATACAGTCTTGCCTTTTTTACCCCCCTCGTCTAAAGCCATGGAATAAACCCTCAATAGGGCAGAATTGCCAGAGGCTCTACTTAGTACAAATGAAATTCAGCTATAAGTACATCTTTCTTCAAGTTATTAATGAAGAAATAAACATTCTATATATAAATGCATTTGTAAAGAAAGCATATACATAAAAACATATGAGGAAATAGGATTATTCTCCCATGTTGTTCTCTATCTGTGCACAAAGTCAGATATTGGTCACTTTCTTCATGGCCTGGCGAATTGCTAACAGGATGTTCATTTATTCAGCCCCCTTCCAAGAGCAGTTAGCCCTCAGTGCCGACATGCACTCTGCTCCTGTCAAACACAGAAGTCAAGAAACAAAATCACGAAGCTTTTTGGAAAACAAACTCATAGAAGTTCACTTTAGAAACTGCCAAGAGAAAGAAAACCACCAAGAAGTCCAGTTGATTTTGGGTTTTTAGCCAGTTAATTGAACCCACTTAACCCAACATTGCAAAATAAAGTTCTTAATACATTCAATTCAAGTTATTTTCTCTCTGCTAACTCCTGGAACCTCCTTTTCTCTTAGGCACTGGCACTCGCTGCTTTTCTGCACTACAGTTACAGTACACCTGCAAAGTTGATTCCAGTTTTGCCTACCAAGGGCCACTTAAAGCCATTCAAGAGCCACCAGCTAGTGACAGCTGGCAAATTCAAACCTGTCTCAGTAGTCTATCATATGTAATCAATTGCAAATAGAACTTCAACAGACTCATCCCATTATTTCCCAGCTAATTCCCCCTGGGAAAACAAGCCAGCAAGCTTCCTCTCTGAATCATGAAGCTAGTTTTGCCCCTGCCTCTCCTCGGGGCTCTCCCTTTGCTCAGCTCACGGCGCTGTTTCAGCTCCGCGGCGCGATATCCGTTATGTTATGTCAGCTGTTACATTACGCTTAAAACAATAGACCCCAGCTGGCTGAGGTCAGATGTGAAAACAAGGACCTAACAAAGCCAGAGACCCTCCAGTTACACCGAAATTGAGATACACACTGAATGTAGCACTTAATGACAGACTACTTTCCAGACATTTGGGCAAAGCATAAAGGAAACACCTGTCACTGCAAACATTACGCACTAATCCAGATAAACCCTAAATTTAAAAATCTTTCTTCTCACTGCTTGGCTACAGCATGCACCAGTATTCCACAGTTTTAATTTTTTTTTCCTAAGATGGAAATTTGTATTACTCTGCTTGTTTACTAAAATAATAAATAGTGGAAAATATGTATAATTTCAAAGAAAATATGTTTACTATGCTTATCTTGGATTTTACCAAGTGAATGCTCCAAGTTTGACATGGATTTACACCCCAGAAAAGTTTAGTCAAACTTTAATCTGTAAGTAGGAAGCTTGACAAAAGTGAATAATAAATCTAACTGTGAATGAAACATGCCATTTCCAGTGATGGCATTTTCTTAGCTGCACCTTTGAACACAATTTATTGGAATGTAGCCATTCTTAAAAATAAGGAAACAAGACACTGGTCTACTGTGTGACTTAGGAAGGCAAATACGAGCCCTTGGGAACAGGTGAAAAACTATTAACTCCACAGAATGTACCCCCTATCTATCAAAACCCTGCATACAATTTAGAAGCAGTGTTTCCTGAAAGCTTTCACCTCACTACAGCTCATATATGGGACGCTGGCTGTGTGCAAAAGGACAGCGTGGCACCCTGCTCATTTTGGTCTGGCACAGACCCCCGTGCTGCCAGAGTGGGGGATCTCTGTGTCAGATCATGGGGGCCACCAAGCAGCAGCAGACGGCACCAATCCATCACCAGAGGCTTGTGCTGGCCCACAATCTGTCACCAGCCCCACCCTCAGCTCCAGGAAGGTCACTCCTCCCAGAGTCTTAGTCTTCAGATGAGTCCCAAAAATTGCCTGGTGCTTCACAGCCACCTCATCCCAAAGGGGATAAATGCTAAATTCTGATTCCTTCTTGCACAGCGATGTAGTTGCAGATTTTATTTTGAATGACGATGTTCAGTTATGCCACCACACAACTCCAGGCACAGAAATCCCAGAGAAGGGATTTTTCTTTCCAAAGTTCATAGAAAAGGAGTAATCCACTTTCTACATCCAAGCCTTTCCATTGTAGCAGACTAAAATAAAAATGGAAACCCACAATTTTTGGACACTCTAGATAAAATGTATAGATATATGTAAAAAGAGGTGTGGGCTTTTTCTATAAAAACTGCTGCTTGTTCTTATCATCTACATCTAAAGGCCGTTCTGGGTGGTAACTTTAGAGAAATTTAGAAAAATGAACTTTTTCTTTTATCCCAACAGAATAGGAAACATCTAATAATACCATGAGTGTACCTGGCAGGGCATAACATATTGGAAGTCTTTCTGTGTTTTAACAAGTTTAAGAATTTTTTTCTTTCTCCTCCATGCAAACACTTGCCCAATTCATTTCACTGAAAGCATTAATTGTTCTTTTTTTTTTTTCTAGAAGCCATCCACACAATGAGCAATAAAGTAGACCAAATGGCATGAATTTTGTGGCTCCACCACAAAGTTGCCAGAGTTTTCTCTGGCACCAGTGTTTACACTGCCCTTTTCTCCCATCTCTCTCTCCACAAATTACGATTGCTAATTAGTCATATAAAATTCCCCAAGCCCATGTGGAAAAACATTTCTTTAAGAGTTCACTTCTTCCAAAATATATTTTTATCTAGTTCAGGACACCATCCAAGGTCAGAGGCAGCCGCCCCAGGAGGACACAGCGTGGTCCAATGCTGCCCTCTGCAGATTTTAAAGGAAACTCCAGCACCCTTTTACAAGGTTTTGATTTTTAGCTCATGTCAAAACAAAACCAGCTCATCTCTCCCTTACTGGTCTTAGCATGCTTTCATTCCATATCACCTCTTAATTCCTCCTTAACTCAGATTTTATCTACACAAAACCAGAGCAAGAGGCTCGTCTTTTAAGTTTTTTAATTATTTTAAACTTTTTTTGTAATAATAAAGCACTTATTTCATGAGATTGGTTCAGCTGTCCCTAATAGACAGCCTTACTTCCACTTTGGAACCATCTGATTTGGCTCCCTTTGACCTTCTCAGAATGGACAAAAGGCAGAATTTAAGCGTGTCCACGCAGTCTTCTGAACCAAATTAATTAAATCCTTTTAACATCACATTTACATTAAACACGTAACTCTCTTCTGCAGGCCGGGGCAGTTGACAAGGGATTGCTTTGAGAACAGCTGGAAGAAGTTAAGATCTTACTACCAGCAACACTTCAAACCAACGCAGCTGATTAGAAGCACTCACGTTATCTGCCAGCACAGCTCAGCCACAAACATCACAAGCAGGGGCTGAAACACAGCCAGAAACACCTGGGTGCAGATCAGGGGAAGATCCCTGTTCCAGCTACTCCTTACACTGTTACATCGTTAAAAGACGGGAGGGCAATTTTAATTTCTAATCATGTTTTCTGAGCCTTCAAATCCCTCACAGCTGGCACTGTTCCTGCAAACTAAAATGTAAAGAAGCCAACTTTGACTGAAAGCTGGGATTCTTCCCTTCAGCTGTGAGAGGAATGACAGAAAGGAAAGGCTGCAGAGAGTGACTCCCTGGACAGGTCTTTCTGCAGGTCCAAAGGAAAAAGATTAGAGACCATTAATCCACTAGACACATCTTCTACCTCACCTTGGGTCAGCCCAGGGAACACTGTTGAGGCTGCAAAGACAAATTTTTAACTTTCTCAGCTACAGTTGTTCTTCAGAGTGTGTAAACTAGATTAATCTGTAGAGTTGTCACCAGGCATCTTTTACAGATACTAAATTAATTTACTTTTGCAAAAGGATGAAAATGGACCAATGCAGATGGTGAGTCTGCATTCTGGGCCTTCTTAAGCAAGGAATATTATCAGGAAAGAAAACTGCTGGAACCCCTCTGAACTGAGTATTCTCTGTGAAGACCACCTTCAGAAGCAAAAGCTGTAGGTGTTTTCCTCTTTCTTTCTCAAAAGACCCACAAAACACTCCAGCACACAAAAGCCAAGGTTTATACTCAAAACATTATATTAAAAAAGCAATATAAACTATATTTTCTATGGTCCTAGACTCAGTGCCAGTTTCTCATAATTGCAGGAATAATTTCAATGCTAATAAAGTAAATGGTAATAAACAACAACTATTGCCTTTCAATCTTGATTTGTATTTTTTAAAGTTTAAGTATTGTTTGATCTCTTCAGTAAGAAGTATGCTAAAGTACAAAAGGAACTTAAAACAGAAAGCTGGAACGAGTTTATACTTTCATCATAAAAACAGCCTTTTTCTTCTTTATTTTTGATTTGGCGGGAATCAATATTGAAATGAGATTCCTACCAGAAAATAGCTTTTTCAGGCACAACAAATATCCCTTGGTTCAGCAGAATATTTAATCCCCTTGGATCAGGCACTTGGATTTTCTTAGATCATGCTGAGATAACAGCATTCTGCTGTGTTCTGGCATCATAAAATCCTTGCTTATGAAAATAAAAGAAAAATATGGCCTCTCTGGGAACATACATCTCTGCACTACTTTTTTCCACAGTTTGGAGGCTGTAGCCTCAAAATCAATTTTTACTCTGCTATAGCCCGTTCTCTTTATGAGTCATGGCCAAAGCTCTCCCGCACCACTATTTCACGGGGGCCGAGTGCACACAGGACTCTTCAGAATGACGATGATGCTTTCACAGCCTTGGCTCAGGCTCCAGCTCACGCTGGGCAAGTGCCAACGAGCAAGCGGAGTCAAACCCCTCCGACAGCACCATCTAGTGAAAGAAAAAGAGAAAATAAACACATGCAAATTTAAACAGTTTTCACTGCATTCGAGAAACGAACAAAAGGCCAATTCTCCCCTAATCTCCCATTACAACTGCATTTAGGTATAGCTTTCATCGAGGCTCTTTGCCTCGTGAATTGTGGTGACAAGTAGAGAAAGATTCAGCAGCTAATTGTAGGCTTTTTGTCTGAATCTGGAACACCACTTGGAACACACATAAACTTGCCCGTGTTTATTTCTCCAATGCTAAGCTTGTGTTTTTCTTGCTTTTATGAGAAATAGAGGCGTTTTTTAATGCTTTAAAATTACGGATGGCATAACATCTTCTGCTTCATGCTGTGCAAGTGGGAGGTGATATTTTAAGACAAGCAGCTCCAGAATAAAATCAAAATAAAATATATATATAATCTCAACAACTTTTTTAGCTTTTATTTTCATGTTACTGTATTATCTTGTATGACTATATTAGTAATGAGTGTGAAATTCTTTTTTTATGAAAAGGGCACACTCAGCTTCTATCTGTAACTTCAATGTGACCAGGCTCCCTGCTTTCAAAAAGACTACCTGCTGAATTTATGCAGGTGCTCAGATCTTTTACAGAGTCAGACCCAAATACTTTGGCTATTTGGAGAAAATAAAGCAGTATGGCTATTAACTGTGAGTGCTTTTAATGGCCATGTGTAATTAGTTTTCAGGACGAAAAGATTCTGTTCTTTTCCCAATGCATATCTTCAGTGCCATTTAACTCAAGTTTCATGGGATTACTTGAGGTCTGAAACCACAAACTCTTCATGGCCAGAGTTCCTCCATTCTGACTGCCCTGCCCAGTTAAGCCCAGGGAAAAGCCATCTTCAGGATTCCCATACTCCTGGTAGGTTGCTGGTACCCTGCTGCTCCTTTGAGCTCCCTCTCATTTACTATTAATTTGTCAATCAAATTGCTTGCCCTCCTTTGCTCACCTACAACGACAATGTTACCTACTTGAAATTTTTGGCTCCAAATAAAAATCATTACTGTCAAATAATTAAAAATCTTTCTATAAGAAACCAAAAAAAGAAATTAACTCCTACTGCAGAGCAGTAGAAAGAGTGCTCTCCTAAGCTTTCATTTCTCCTTACAGCACCATTTGATTTGGAGTTTTGCACTCTGTCTTTTCCTGTTTTGTGCCATAACCCCTGCTTGCTGTTGCGCTTTATTTTACTTCCTTCTTTCCATTTTGCAGTCTCTCTTCAACCAGCCATCTGTGGTTAAGTCTCTTCCTAAGAATTCAGGGGAGAATTACATCTATTTTTTGACGACTTGTAATGTTACCTTAAAGTCAAAGAAAAATCTCGAGAAACAAGAGAAGAAGGAATTTCACTGGGTAGATGGCAAGAGGAGTGAGATTCTGACATTTATGTTTGTGTTCCAAGATGCCACAACTCCTTGGAAAGTCCCACTGAAACTGGATAGAGCACAGAACAGGTTGGCCCATCTACTGCTCTGGATGGATGGCTCTCCCTAATCCCCACAGGTTTCATCAAAATTACCACAGTTAATCCTTTAAGAAAACAGTATCAGACTATGCCAATACTGAACAGACAGACAACTGCTTATTTCCCATAAAACCCATGACAGCAGGATTTCAGTTTTAGAAATTAACCACAGTTTTTCTCACTAGGTGGAACAGGAACACTGACACATCCTTCACTGGTTCCCTCACTGCTTAGAGAGGAAGATAATACAGAACAGTAGAAATCCACAACCCATACTGGATCTTACACGCACTGTGTGTAATCCTGAGTGCTTTGCACACACCTTACACTGCCTGCATTGCCCAGATACACATGCTGCACACAGCATGAACAAACCAAACACAAGCTCCATGATTTCTCAGGGTGGGGGCAGGCAGGGAAACCTTTCGAGTTATGTTGTCACTGGAACTTGTTTTACCAAGACAACACACATGTAAAATACTATGACATATTGCAAAGATGAGTGAGACATTACCAGGAGCTAGATTCATCACAGACACTGGCAGAAGTTATGAATAAAAACCCCACCAGTTATGGAGTAAAATACCCAAAACAAATTACATCTGTACAAAAAGGAAACATCAAATCACACACACAACATACAAAAAGAAAACCAAACCAAAACCAACAACAACAATAAAAAAACACACCCAAACACAATGAAAAAAACCAAACAACCAAATGCAGACACAAATGCATGGATGCTCTTAGCTGGCACTAATTATGTTACACCTAGGAGTTCAAACATCTTACAAGTTAGTGAAAAATAATATACAGGAATGAAAGCACTTCATACAGAAATAGTATGATTGACACTAAATTCAATACGCTATATTCTTATTCTTACAGCAGACATATTAGGTATAGAACGTCAGCATATTTCATAGATAAACAGCCAAAATTTATTAGAATTGATGGGGGTCTTAAGTGAACTTTTTCATGTGAATAGTGGTAATACACCTAATGATATTACTGAAGCATTGCTACAATACCTGTTTTGAACAAATATTTAAATTGCTAGTTAGCATTTTCTCAATATAGTGACAGTGTTTCCACAAGTTAAATAATGGTAATTTATTTATAAATACGAACAAATTAATGATTTAGCAGGGGGTATCCCACTAGTGAGGTACAACAGATAAAAGTTTGGATGTTTAAAATCATGCCTCTCCAAGCTCAAAATGAAGGCTGTTCAATGAAATCTAGGCTGGCAGGACACAAATACTCCTGCAGCATTGGCTGGTACATTTGTGCTGCAGCAGGGGTGTACTATAAACACAGTGACTGTGTTTTCTCTGCTGGAGGGAAAGAGCATGAGACAGGTAGAACAAGTTGAATTAATGTGAATGGACATGAGCTTTCCACTTCTGAAACAAAGCTGGATATGACATCAACTACATGGAAGGACGTACACTTACTTTTTTCCCCTGCTATGGATAGGTGTCTGGTCTTCAGTATTGAAGGCTGAAAGAAGTATTGACCCAAGCATTTGGAGAGATTCAAGCTCAATTAGAATAACTGCATGTGTTGGACACACCACAGATGTCCTCAGTATAGGCCACAGAGGGTACCACTTCATTTTTGCATTACCATGACTTCTGTAATTTCTGTAGCTTTACAGACTCATTAGGGAAAAGCAGAAAACTCTCTTGTATATCGAACCATAAGGAACATTTTACTTGATATGGTGTTAGCTCAGGAGATCACAATTTGCACATTAGGAACAAACACACATCAATCACATTAATATCCACATACATACCATCCAAAATAATGTCCCTGTAGCAAGAGCTGCATACTGCTCAATTGTAGAAAGCACACTGAAGATAAGGCATATCAGCACAATAAGGAAGCTGCAAAAAAAAAAAAAAAATTAAAATAATGTAATGCAGTATAAGAACTTTTAGGGAAGAAGAGATAATTATGCAATTGCAAATCATCTGTTTACACTGAAATGTCATTGGTATTGTACTATCCCAAAACACAGCTGGGAAATTCTGCATGATCCTGCTTCCTGTTGGATAGTTTATTTCTCTTCAGACACTGAAGTTTTGGGTTGGACATTATCAAATAAAGCCATATGGTAACACTAGCTTCAGCCTACCTCTAAGATTTGCTGTTTCCTGGCCTCTCATGAAAAGAGCATTCCTTGCTCTTTCCCATTTTAAGGACTACTTTGGCTGAATCACCACACAACCCTCAAACATGTTTCAAATATTCGCCTTTTTGCTGATCCAAAGCCCAATAAACTGAAAAAAAAAATCACAGCTAAGCCAAAGTTTAATAGGCTGTACTGTCTTTTATAATTTATCCCTAAAAGGCCACAAATAAAAAAGGTCTGACATTTGGCATTTGAAACACAACCTAGGTCTGATTCCACCTAGTTCCAAACCCCTGCCATGGGCAGAGCCACCTGTCCTTAGAACAGGTTGATCAGAGCCGCACCCAGCCTGGCCTGGAACACTTCCATGGATGGGGCTGACACATCTGTCCTTAGGGAAGGGGTCCTGGTTTCCAACATAAGATTTGGGACAGCCAGGGAGCCAGCCCAGCTGTCTGTAACCTCCCAGAAATCCTCTTCCCCCACCTGGGGAGCAAGGCAGCCCTGCAGCCTCTGCCTTCAAACCCCTTCCCTGAGCAGCTGAGCTCACCATCCCACAGGACTGCTGCTTCCCCTAAGGGAAAGTAACACATCTGGGAAGAGAACCATTCAACACCCAAAGTGGATGCTATCCACCACACACTAGAAACAGGCAGCTTCCAGGTCCCAATGAACTGCATGTTTCTTTTAAAAACACAGCATACACAATCAGCAAGACTGAAAACATCCACTTCTTAAACACAAAATTAGTTGTTAGGGCTATTTCTCACAATTCTGTTGAAACAGGCAACACTAATCCTTTGTACTCAACTGAAACTTGGTGCAAAATCCACTAACTAAATCACCCATCCTATTACACATCTCTAGAACAGTTAACCATTTTTTTTAACTTGAAAAAAACCCCAAAACACAACAAAAAAGAATTGACACTGTGAATAAAATTGAACTCAAGAGAAGTATTAAACCAGGACATTGGAGTGGCATGGCTCAGCTGAAGTCATTCACAGCCTCTACTTTTATTCATGGAAGTGAGCACCTCTTTGGGTGAATCTTTTGAAAGACCAAGAAAACAAAACTGTGTTAAGGTTGACATAAGCTACACCCCTCAATGATTGCTTCAAGATACAGCGTAGGCAAGTCCAAAGAGAAAAATGATGCCAGAACAACAGAATTATTAAGGTTAGAAAAGGCCTCTCAGACCAAGTCTGAGCTTTGAGATTATCGAGTCCAGCCTTTGAGAGTGTGCTACCAAATAGTGGAGAGAACGTTTGTAGGTAAATAGGCACAAAAATCGAATAGATAATGAAATTAATAGGAGAGAGATTACATATATCAATACAAGTACCCATATAAAAAATATACTTTACCTAAGCAAAATATAAGTATGTGGGAGTTTGATTCCCCTCTAAAGTCTTCTCATTTTACCCTGTATCTCTGCCTTTGGGCATTCCTAAGCACAAGTGAGTTGTGCAGACAAGGCTGGAGAATGCAAATGTGATCCAGACATTTGAAACATAACATAAATGTTCCATAAGCATCCAGCCCTTCTGTCTGCAGTATTCTCACCACAGCATAGGAACAATACACATGACAACGTGAACAGAAATGGGGTCAGTAGCACAGAGACGGCCGAGGCTCTCTGGATTCAAAGTCCATCACAGATAAAGTTACCAGTTCAAAGCAAACAAGGATTTGCACGGGATGAGCAGCTTCAGTTCAGATTTACTATATCCCTTACAGGCAGTAGACACTGGGATGTTTAACTCAGCCAACACATGGAACCACAAGGGGGCAACAAAGCAAAGACGATCCTGTTTCTCTCCTTTTCCTAAACAAACACAAAAAGCTAATAAGCATAGAAGTTGAAAGTTCATGTGCTGAAGTGCCAAAAATATTAATTTAAGGTCATTCCTTTGCCAAATCTCTTTGCTTGTTCCTATTAGAGAAATTGAAGGCTGAGGTAAGAACTGCCTCAAGTGCCAGTCACTCCGCTCCCTACCTACTTTTATGGGTTTTCATGCACATGGACCCATTTCAGTCTTACTGATTTTTTTTTTCACCCTTAGAAAAGCTCTCACAATTCACTGTTATGCTCTTTCCAGGCTGATGTATGAGACACGTTCATAACCAAAAATACACATTACACCAAGCAAAACAAAGATGTTTGGTCAGGCACTGCTGCTTCATGTCTGTTTCCTTGGCATGAGAGATTTGACACCCACAAGGTGCCAGTGCAGCACTGCAGCTGAGCTACTCCTCCTGTTACCCTGGCATTGCTATTTCGCTTAGATCAACTGCACATAAGGAGCAGAAGGTGCAAAACAAGACAGTAAATAAATACACACGCTGTCCTCATTCTCTGGCATGACCCTACTCTCTGTCTTCCAAAAACTCTTTGTTTTCATTTTGTTATTAGTGCAGTGGCTCCCTTCTCCACCTTCAAAGTGTAAGAAGGGACCGAGGCACCAGTAAAACAGAAAACAGGAAGTTTGGTATATTTTTTTCCTCCCCTTTCTCTTTTTGACAGTTATCTCCTCTTTCTTCAGCCAGAAGTGGAACACAGATTCTCAGTTAGTGCCTAAGCAGCAGACAAGTCCACAGGAGTGCGTTACAAACAACAGCTGCACGGACAGACTCTGCCTCAAGCTTGAATTTGCTTATGCAAAAATCATCCTGGGGCAATTTAACTGGTGTGCCTCAGAAAAGCAAACATTACAATTTTCACAAATAACCTTATCACACTTACTAACACTTTACTGTGATTGCTATTACTACATTAAAAAACAAAACAAAACAAAAACCAACCAACCAATCCCCCCCAAAAAACCCTAACCCCAAACAAAGCAAAAACTTCTCTTGATACAGATGCTAATCCAACCAGTAAATATCAGACAAATTAATGGGCAACTGACTCCACTCGGGTATAATTTTTTTAATATACATTTTTCTTCTAAAGGAGAGATAGTCAGCAAACACTGATGAATTTCCTAAACTCTAGCAGTCAGGGCTTCATCTCTTGCAAACCACAAGTCTTTTATCGCCTGAAACCCATTGCCTGTTCACCCTCTATGCACAATGTGACCATCTTCAAGAAAGGAACCAGAGTGATGAGTTCTTGTCAGCTCTGATCTCACTTTGTGATTGTGGGGCCAAGCAAGCATTAGAGATGAGGAGATAGCCTGTGAAGTTTTTCATGTTGTCTCTCCCAGGTTACAAAGTAGCATCTGCTTCCATGTAGATGTCACATCTACTCCATCAGCAGATGCATTCAAAAATACCTAGTTTTGTGGCTAAGTCATATCTTACAGTGTTATGTGTTCTTTTAAACCAAGAATTTTGCAACTGGATGATAATCTCTGTGCTTCTTGATGTGAAACCACAACACCACTGTTAAAGCAGCGTGGACATTACAAAGCATTTTCTTTCTTTAACGTTTTCTTTCATGAGCTCAGTTTTTGGTAGACTTGTACAACGAGACCTGTGTCCTGTCAGCCAGCACTATTTTACTCGAAGCCAGGTTCTCTGGTTGTCCTTTCCACCCAGCTTTCCCAGGCAGTGCACACCTGGTGGAGCCAGACCCAGCAGTGGAGCTCTCAGCTGCACCAGGGAGCAGCACTCCAGCCCCACTCTGGGCTCACACACATTCCCAGCTGCAGCTGGACTCGGATGTGTCTGTGCTACACCACCCAACAAAAGGAAAAGCACAAACACAGACACTGCTGTACAGAGAGTTACACGAGGCAGTGTCTGCACAGGTGTGTGTGTGGGGGGGGGTCAACATTTAATAATGAATACATTCTGTCTTGCTTCATTGTGTCAGTCAGACAATTTAGGTAATTTTTCGTCTCGAACAGGTTTGAGGAGCTAGAGCATTTCCACAAAAGAATGATTCAACAGACAAGGGAACATGGCCAGCCAGCATATGTGCTGTATTTAGCAACAGATAGGAAATATATTAAGAGCTAAAGGTAGATTTAATGTTTTCTGACTATTTCAGGATATATTTTGACTTACAGACAGACCTATGGCTTTTTCCCTGACCTCAGTTTCAGCTGCAGGAACTTAACACGTCATAGGTAGCTATCAGTACTGTGCAGCCTTCAGCCCTGAGCTGCTGAGTTTTTTCTATATTTAACAATGATTTTTGAACGTTAGCATGTCTTTTTTGTGGCTTGAAACAATGTGTGGAATGATCAAAGGAACAATAAACCACTTACTGAGAGATAACAATGCTCATTTAGTGAATGTCACAGGTAGGAGAACTGATAAAGGTTTATAAAATATGTCCAGCGATATGACCAGGAACATTTGAAAAAACAGTGCACGAGACATGCTGGAAGTACTTACCAGATTAATGCAGCCTCATGTACATGCAGCTGTTATCATCAAAACCAGTGCTACAGTGGGGGTAGATTTCATTCCTTCTTGCAGTGGTTCTTACATAGTCCCACTGGGAGTCCTTCTATAAACCAGGAAAAGGTTGCCACTAGGCTACAAACTGAGCTGAGACCTTAAATACATTTAAGAGATGAAAAGGGACATGCAAAGTTTAGCTCAATTTATATCGACTTGAGCTCTAACCATCCAGGAAGGCAGACAGTTTTTCCTTGTTCAATGTTGCAAGCTGCCTTAAGTCTGTTTTTTCTAACAATTTTTATTCATTACAGCCATCAGTCTCGGAAATATCCAATTATTGGTGCCCTTGCATACAGGGAATATTATTTTAGTTGCTAACTGCCAGCTAAAGAGCAGTTACCAGCATCTGTGCTATTTTTTGTTCTGCATGAAGCCAATGGCTAGTTGCAGTTCATCCTCTCTGTCTACTGGAGAAAATGACTAACTAAAAAAGAAATATTCTGTGAAAAAAGAAAATGTCTTTAGTGTGCTTCTATGTGCTTAACATTCTACCTAAGGCCTCTTCTTGAATCTCTGTCTGTCTTTATTTTTACACAACTAGATTGTCTTTGAATACACAGCTCTGTTCAGCCATGCACAGGGTCAGTCATCTATCCTGTAACTCAGGGGTGCTTTTGTTTTGTGGGATTTTGTTAGTTTGTAGGGGTTTTTACAGAGTAAATAATGCCTTTTTTGCAATGTAGCTTCTAATTGTGACAGGTTTCTTAAGTAAACAAAGTAATTTAACTTCCTTTAAGTACAGAGCTTTACAAGAACTGGAAGGATGACATTGAGAATGAACAACATAAGTGTGCATATTAAACTTGGGCAGATTCTTATCTCGAGCATCATAATTTGCAAACTATAATGCTGCTGCATATCCAGTTCACATTGGTTCATTAAAACATATGACAGCATCATTATTTCATCTTTCATCCCCATGGCTTATACTTGCTGACACTTTTCAGACTGTGAACTCAAAGGTCAGTAGTGTCAGAAAAGGACATTTTCATGCAGCTTTCCAGGTTACAAATAATGCAAATATTTGTATTTCCTGTAACAAATAATGGTATTGCTATGAGGATTTAGACAGACGACTTCAGGTAAGACACACACTGAAACCTCTTTCATTTTGTCATGCATTCTGCACATTCCATGCCAGCAAAGTAACTCCTTACTTAATTTACATCAGGAAAATCCCCATGAAAAACTTCAACAGGATTTTACTACTACAAGTCAACAGCTCACACAGCACCACATTACAAACAAGTATTTCCACAGTACAAACAATAAAACATTCAGAACTAACCCATATCAAGTAATTTCTCACTGCAGCCAGGAACCAGGTTCTTGTTCTTTCACTCAACATTATTTTGGGACTGCAAAACTAAGAAAAGGTAAAACAACGGAAACAGGTAGAACGTGTAAAATAAAGGACAGATGATAATAAGAGAAGGAAATCTATGAACATAAACAGCATTGCTAGGAATCTAATACAGGATGGCAATTTAGTTTATGGGATCATCAAGGTATCGTGTCAAATACAAATACCAACCAGTGCTTTTGAAGATGAGAAACTCAGGGTTGTTTTTAAAAAAGAAGCAGGATTTCACAAGGCAGAGAAACTTTCATCCCTAATGAAATTCACACAAGTAAACACCCTGTATGTGTGGGTCTTATGCTGAACCCTTTAGCAAGTCTGAACTAAATGCTGAAAGAACACTGACTCTGTCATGACTATGGAATACCAGAACACAGTGCCAGGCTACTGACAGAGAGCTAAATAAGCATTTAATTATCCAGCTGGTGGACCCCAGAGGTCCTCCATCACTTACTCCATTAAAAATAAAAAAGTTTGTTTGTAATAGAATGGTTAGAAAGAAGGAGCCTGTACTCAGTTCCTCTTTGCCAACTTTACGTTAAGCCAACTTTAACATTCCTAACTATGAATTAATTTTATTAACTACAGTAGCTGTTCATGCATTAGCATTAAAAAAGAGAAGAATCACTGCTGCAAGGCGTGAAAACCAGCAACCTACACAAACCATACCTGAATATGAAACAAGTCTAAAAATAATAAATACATAGAAAAGTTCTTTAGTGCCAATTAAAAAACAAGGTGGGGGAGGGGTGTTTAAGTCTCTGGCCATGCAGATTCTTTGCACGTTTTCCTCTAAGGATCTGTCATCTCTTCTTCTGCTTTGTTTCTGAGGCAGGGGAAGGAAGGAGGGGTGCAGCCCCTCCCCATCTCCCAGCTTCTCTATGGCAGGAGGATGCCCAGCAGAAGAAGTACACTGGCATTCCTGCAGAGAAGCATGACTCCCTCCAGGAGCTGGCTACAACATTTTCCTGTCCAACACATGCTTCCTCTCCCTTATGTCCAACACGGGGCAGGCCTGCAGACAGGTCACTGCTCTCAGCTGTCACTTACCATCACAACCCTCCAACAGACAAAGTGCAAATGCTCTGTTTGTCTTAGCTCAGCTCTATCAGAGGGAGCTTCCTGTTAAGATGTATTTGTTCCAGCTCCTAAGGCAAAGTAGAGTTGGTGCTTCCTGAAGGAAACAATGGCATAATTTTTAACCAGCTCCCTGACTCTTGTCAAAGAAATGCTGTCTTCTAGCTCCTGTGCAGGAAAGCAGATTTATTGCATAAGGAAGATCACATACACTGCAGGGTAGTCTGATACTATGAAAAACAGGTTAACTACACAGCTAAAGAGGCAAGGCTCCTATCAAATTTACCTAGCTCTTCTGGGAGTTAAAGTCTGTAAAAATGATTTAAATTATGGGCAGTGTACCAAAGCACAAAGCACACAATGAATCAAAAGTCATTTAGGATACAGCACCAGAATTATTGCAGGAAAGGCCTGTAAGGTCTTGGCAAAGGTTATGATTGCAGTACAAGTGCAAACCAGACGTCAAGATGCTTCAAGAGGAAAGGTTAACTACTCACAAAAAGCAATGTTATTGCATCCTCCAATGAGGTATTGACTCCTTTGAAAACAGACATGGATTGACGGGAAAAGATGACAGATACTGAGTAAGAAAGTGGAAAGTGAATACTCTGCTTTTAAAAAAAGTGCATTACCAAGAGATGAGAACCACTGGACTGCAGAAAATTTATCAGGCCTCCCCAGCTGGTTCACAAGGAGCTTCCAGTGTGCCTCATCATTAACATGAAACCCCAACACAGCAACACGAGAGCCATGGAAGGGATGACTCCACATGTGCAGTAAGGGCATCACCCAACACTAGAAATCAAGAGAATTTTTGCAGTTTTCTTTATATCAGGCCTAATTTGGTGCAAATATGTCATTTTTTTATCAGCCAGTTCTGGAGACGCACTCTTTCCACATGGGGGAGAAGAAAAATGTTCTAGAAACTGAGTGCCCCAATACAAGTAAAACTTGGTTTGTAGTTGGATTTTTATACAGTTGGCCTGAGTACTCACTACACCACTTCTCTTCTAACAGCAGACTTAATACAGCAGAGTTTAAATTATTTAGTATCCAAATATTAAAAGAAAATTACTAAATGTTCTCAGACTAGAAAATGAGCTTCTGAAAAATTGCTAAGACTAGACTATTCCTCTGCTTCACTATTATCAAACCTAAATTAAATAAATATTTCTAAATAAAATACTCTTTTTTAAAATAAATACTTTTAATAATTACTTTCCCTTAATACACTCTATTCCTTTCAACGAGTAACAATATTTACTTCCAGTGGTTTCTCTCGTTTGGGCTGGCTGAACACTGTTTTCTAGCTTCATGTGACAAAACATTCAAGAGCTCTACAAATTACCTGTTTTTTTGGTTGTTTTTTTGGTTTGGGGTTTTTGTTTTTTGTGGGGGGTTTTTTTGTCCCCTTTTATTTACTTTCCTCCCAGCAGCACTACTACAAATCACTTTGCCTCCCCCATTAAAGATCAGAGAACATTGTATCATGCCTTCTAGAGCATTTGCATCTTATAATGCTGCAGAAAACTGGACTTGGTCAACTTTTCCACTCACAGACTTCTTGATTAGGGAGCAGCTTCTGGATACTGCAGGTAGCTAAGTAAGTATCCTGCCCCAAAGAAACAAAACAAGGCAAAAGAAAGGAAATACTGCCTCCACACCAAAGGAGAAAGGCACTATGCCATGATCTTGTGCACAAACAGTTGGAGGCTAATTGTATGGCAGGACCAATCAAAGCCATGGTTCTAAATGTTCCATTAAGAAACACCCACATTTTGAGCTCTCTAAAAACCTCTCCATGACAGGGAAGCAATATTGGTATTTTTTACAGCATCCTTTGTTCTTCAGTTGTGAATAGAGCAAAACAGTGAAAGGGACTAAAAATCAACAGACAGATAAATATACAAATGGGAAAGAAGCAATCATAGCTTGAGCTACTGACCTGGACAGATACTTAATGTGATGTATTGCAAATGCCACCAAAGTGATACCAGACCAGAGCAACTGGCCTACCTCCTCACCTGATCCCCCCCAAATGACTCTTGGAGTCCCTTCTGCTCAAACCAGCGTGTCTGAAAAGCACTTTCATCAGTGCTGCCCAGTAAGACAAAGACCATGAGAAAGATCTGAAGCTCGGATAAGTGCTCTCTCCAGGGTTTCCATTATGACCCTCTGCCTCAATTATTTGAAGGTATAGTTGACAGATGCTTTCACAGAAATCAGTCTTGTCGTCATCTTTTGAGCTGTTTCACATTCAGCTCTTAGCTGCACTTTTCTGGGGGTGCTGGGGGGAGAAACATGGCACCCTTCATGTACCACAGCTTAGAAACAAGAGAAACTACCCAACAGGTTAATGTGGCTAAGGTGAAAGCAGAGGGATTCAGCAAGCAGACTGAATTCAGCAAGCAGACTGAATTCAGCAACTATTTCCACTTCCAGGGGAGGGAAAGTATTTGCTGAGGCAAAGATGTGACGCTTGAAAGCTACGGCAACTTGACTTCTTAGTTTGCCTTAAGCATGGTGGAAAGTTCAAGTGCCCTGGAAGAAAAGAATGAAGAGAGTCTAGAAAGCCACAGACAGCTTTTAATTTTATGGCGAGAGAGCCTTTCTGTAAATACAAAAATCTCTACAAATACATGCCATGAAATTCAGGAATGCTCAATACTCCATTTCCTCAAGAAAGTCTATACAGATTAAATTTCCTAAAGACCTTTAGATTTGTCCCCTCACCACACAATAGAGTTTATTCAGGCTGAAAGTTATGAGGATAATTCTTTCTATTATTCCACCAGTCGTTCTGGCTGTTAGTGGAAATTCTAATTGTCCATCACAAGGCTAAAAGTTCTGCTGTATCATTTGAACTCACCTGCTCAGAATTAAACAAGGTAACATTAAGAGAAAATGGTTCAAGAAAGTTGTAATCAATTCTGAGGCCTGCATCCAAGAGGCATTTCCAGGTGGCTAAGTGTCCAAAACACTCATGTTTCAAAATGGGACTTCAAACTTGAATACTCAATGAGCAAAGAGGGTCCTTGTAAGAGAAGTTAAGATGAAGTAATAAAAGATGTTAGATGCTTCATACACCAAATCTTACAGGAAGGGCTCCTAATCAGGAATACAGTGGCTCTATATAACATTAAAAAAAAGATGTAATCAACTATTAATTGGACAAGCAACCCTGCTGTAGGTAACAGGCCCCAGCTTTTGATGCTGCAGGAAAAAGAAACCCTATTTATCTTATAGGGAAATCTCAGATTCTGTCGGTAACTTCCAGAACAAGGACTTATCAAAATTCACTGGTGAAAAACACTCGAGAGATGGTAGCCTTCTGTGGTACATCTGAAGGCCACAGCCTTGGGAGGGGAAAGCTGTCACAGCATCATAATTCTGATACATGACTGCAGTACAGCATGAGGAAGCCAAAGTCCAGTGGCTGAGATCACACTGCATTCCAGTGTCTCTTCCAGTGTTACTACAGATATAAAATTATTTCTCTTACAGCTCTTACTGGGGCATTCAAACTATCCATAGCAAATGCTTGCTATCAGCATGCAATACATTTCTGAAAACAATAATAGAAGTCAGAAAGAGACAAAACAATTGTTTTGCACATTGACTGGAATAATAAATGAAATTCCAGTTTATTGTTGACATTGCAAGGCCCAATATTATATGTAAAAGCTTGAATATTAAATGGTGTCAGTTGCATGGATGAAAGCATGCAGTACATCTACAACATATTGAGATATCAAAAATCTTAAATTACACAAATTTAGAACTCAAAAGAATTACAGAATCCTACCTTTTTTAGGCTTTATAAACAGCAGAAAAAATAGGGCATTAAGCCATAATATATATATTTTCTGCATATCGCTTTCCAAAATGCCAGTATTTCTATGTTTGTATTTAGTTTTATATGTGGTGCTCTACAATGAATATTAATAAACATAAATTTGTAATACATAAAGCTAAGTACAAGGGGGCAAGGCTTGATGAGAAGCAGACCTGGAAGGGGTCTCTTCTGGAAGTCATCATTTCATGGCTAACTACCAGGAAATATCAAACTCTGACTTTCTGTCGAAGTTCAGTGCCCTTGAGATTAATCTGCCATTTCAAGGGTATGTTCAGAACGTGCCTAAAACGTATTGATATGACCTGCCAACATGTTAACAACATCCATCCGAGTAACACATGACCTCATGGCAAAGTTATGCTCCAAGATGCTGGTCTTGGCCCTGAAGCACCAGTCATGTTCAGGGAGTATTAACAGCACTCCAGAGGCATCCAAAACCCCAAGGGAACTCCGAGGTCAAGCTTAGCCACCCCTGTGACACTGCACTGATGTTTGCCACTGCACACACAGAGGTGGCTGCCAACCACGATGTGCAGTGAGAAACTCCCTGGTGGTCAGCTGCTTCTTGGGGTCTGCTCATTCCACCAGCTGACTTTTCAGTCGTGGGAATTTATTGTTTAGAATCCTGTAGATTCTGGTGGCACCACACAGAGAGAGAAGGCAGATCTGAAAGAGGCGGAGAGAAACACCACAGAATCACCCATCAAGAACACTGAACTTCCTGCTCTGCTTTTGGAAAAACAAGGATTTCTATGGTTATAACTAAAGCAGCCCAAAATTTTGAAGGCATTTCTGAAAGTGCATCGTAATTAAACCATTACACCCATAATCACCCATAAAATCCTTCAATATAAGGAACTGATTTGCGGGTGTGTTCTTCATCCAGGAACACAGCCATTATTCTTCTGAATAAATTTATAACTTAAGCATTGATCCCTTTTGAACATGTAGTTCAAGTTACAGATACTAATTGTTTCTGACCAATCAATCCCTAGTGAATCTATAAACTACAAAGTTAGTCAAGTGGAAGATTCAGGATTCTTATTCTATGATAACTGACAAATTCCACAATAACTAAAAACAGGCAAGAATTATGATATGGAGGATGTACTAGCCACCCTGTAAATCACAAGACAAAAGAAAGAAAATGACAAGACATAAAAATAGTTTACCTCCCATTTGAAACTGCAGCTTTAAAGAAATGTTTACTTCGTATTTCCAAATTATTCTAGAAATAGGCTTGCACAGAATAAAACATGACATCATTTATATTCAAAGTTTTTTTTCAGAACTTTCTAAGTTCTATGGAGTTCAGAATTTCAGGCCTAACATTAAGACTTTAAAAAACAAAACAAAACAAAACAAAACAAACAAAAAGCTTGATTTCCTTGTAGTCCTCAGTCCTCGTCTTGTAACGAGAGACAGAGGGGGTCAGAGAAGTCACTGTTTATCAGTGTTAAAACCAGATCTGCAATGACCAACATTGCATTTTTAAATTAAAATGACCAACATTTTCAAAGATGCAGAGCAGTTCAAAGGCTGCAGGAGGCTGAGGAGCACCAAAGCCACGAGTGCAGTGCAAGCCTGAAGGGCACAGTTTGATTACAGCCACTACTGAAAGGGCACCTGTGCCACTGGAGAACGCTTCTCTCTGCAGTTCCACCTTCGTCAGTACAAACAAAAGCATTGTTCTGCTTGGAAACTCTTTGGCAGCAGAATGGGGAAAATAACAAAGTATCTCTGATGTGCACAGCACATAACATTTGTTTCATAATCTGATGGAGCAAATTAATTTCTTGAGCAGCTGACAGGATATGCTTAATTAAAAGGGGGAAAAAAAGTGTGGAAGGGAGCTTTCTTAATCTGTGTACTCCCTTTTTCCTTCTCCAAGGAATTGCTGGGCAGACTCCTGCTCCAAGCAGTCTGCGTGTGACTTTCACCTGAAGCAACCCTGAATGTCAGAAACCCAGAATCAGTGAAATCCTCTTGCTTTTATGTTTCTTAGCTATTGTTTATATTTTTTAATGTTTCTTAGATAAGTACAGTAAGTGGGGATACAGATTTTGACTGTCTGCTGCTCAAAGGGCCACAACCATTAAAAAAACAAAAAAGGAAAAAAGAAAAAAAGGAATTATCAAGGTGTCTTTCCCATAAACAATCAGATTTTGAAAAGGTAGTTAGCACTAATGATCTCAAAGAAAATTTTAAAAATGGATCCAAGGACAACTGATTTATAAACCTAATGTTTTCCATATTTCCTTTTATATACTGTTTCTCACTGCTCAACAAATACCAAAATAAAGTCATGCTACTCTGAGATATCCCAATCAATTCCTAATTGGGAAGAAGGATCAATTTCACATCATACACCTCTGACACAGAATTCTGGGAGAACAGCATTTGTAATAAAAAATTATTATTTTTAGTATGACTCTAGCTGCAGACCTACATTTTAGCTCTGAAAAACCTAGTATTGCAGAACTATAAAAAGTGTGTCAGACCAGGAAAAACAATGTTTGTGTTTGAGCACTGAACTCCCTCACAATATAGACTTCAACACAAAAATCAAAACCAAAAGAAACCGAACAAAAAAAAAAGTGGGATCACAATTGTTTGAACAGTGAGAAGCTTCTTCATCTGAAACAATAATCCCTGAAATTTTAGAAACGATCTATGGAGCTTTTGTTCTTTGCTCAAGGTGGCAGAGATGTTTCCCACTCACCCCAGCCACTTAAGCATAAGTTATAATATTATCGCACCCACAGTAGACAGTTCCAGAAATAGGCTCATTTTTAACCAATTAAATTCCTCTGTTTGAAAGGTTTTGTTGGTTTTTTGAGGGTTTTTTTTCTGAGACTGACTCCTTTACCTAACAGTAAATTGTCAGATAAGTTGCTGCTGCTCCCTACCACGGTTAAGAGACAGGAGCCAGGAACAGTCTGGGGATGGAAACTGCCTCGAGTCAAGCATTCAGAAGAGTCAGGGGAGGAAAAAAAAAAGATTCCCTGGAGAAACAACTGCTGTGTGTCTGGAGAAACAGGTGTGGGAGAATGGAGGCTCCTGAGGGAGGACTCCAGCAGGTGGCCCCAAAGCAGCAGCAAGGCTCAGCACAGCTCATGCACAGCCAGTGCCATTCCCAGCAGCTTTCTGTACACCCAGCAAAGGCAAACACAATCCCAGCTCCACTGAGGTCTGCTGGCACTGATGCATTTAAGAATGCACAGTTGTTTTATTAAAGTGAGTAAAAGCTTTACTTAATTTTTGTTAGTTAAGAACATAAACCAGTACACAATGCTAAATCTGGTCAAAAGGTGTGATCACTTAAACAGACATTTACTTTCTAAAGTTACATTTTTTCCAAGACAGTATTTCTAATTTTTATGGTTACAGAGTTACACTCTGTGACTCTGCTTTCCAAAAGCTTCTTCCATTGTGATTAAAAAAAACTTCAAATCATTGTAGAACATATTTTAGGCAGACATTTCCAGTGTATTTTAGGAAGACATTTCCCATTAATAGAAGGTTAGAATTAGGGTAGAGCACACATTTCATTCCATGTCATTACTCACTTGCAAAGTTAGTTGTGTCATAGCCCTTTCAAGAAACTTAGGTATGGTTTCCCATACAAGGCCATTTAAAAAGCACATGCTGCTCAAAAAGCAATGCATTCTGATCAAAATCACTGCATTCTGAAATGGCACTTTCAGGCCTCACATGTGAGTGTCAGCCTTAAACCCATCCCTTCACAAACTGTTTCACTGCTCACAGCTGAGCCACCAAACTGTCCTTCACAGGCAGGAAGGTATGCTTGGACCCCAGGAGGTGTGCTGAGAAATGAACTTGCTGTCTAAGTTAATAAAGAGATTAAAAAGAAATAAGACTATCAGATCAGTATCACAGAAGCATAGAGTGGTTTGGGTTGGTTTGATACCTTAAAGATCAACCAGTTCCAAACCCCTGCCATGGCAGGGAGAACTTCCACTAGACCAGGTTGCTCAGAGCCCCATCCAACCTGGCCTTGATATACCAGGGATGGGACATCCCTAACTTCTCTGGGAACAAGTTTTCAAGAAATTCAGTAGTATCTAGTTCTCTTAATCTGCTTTTTCCTTAAATTCCACCACCTTCTTATTTGCCCACTATAAACTTGTCATGCATAAAGTCTGAGACTTCAAAACTATCTTATGAACCAAGACATTAAAGTTCTGCATAACTTCTACCCCAATATCCTTTCTGATCTCACACAGCTCCCTTGCTCTCCCAGACTGAGCTTTACCAAAAGCATACTGCATGCTATGTACTGCCAGTCTGCAGGCACAGAGCACACGCTTTGGTCAGGTTAACACTGAAAAAGAAAAAGGAAGTGGACCCCAGCTCCTTTCTACCTCTTAAATGCATGCAGATTTCCACTGCAGTGACCCATGGAGCAATTACCACCTTCATTTGCCAGCAAAGAAAATTGAACAGCAGGCAGATTAAGTGACTTGTACAAGGTCATGTAGCACGTGTGATGCAGAGCTGAAGACAGATCCCAAAGGATCTGGCTTCCAAGAGTGAATTTCCCACAGCTGGGCCAGTCCTTTGCACTGAAGAAGCCAGCAGCAAGGGCAGGGCAGCCTCATGTAAGTCACACTGGGCAAAGACAGACATCAGCACCTCAGAGCCAGCTCCCAGTAAAGCCACCACCAAGCCTCAGGATAGACACTGCAGATGGCGTCAGAGCAGAAGAGACAAAGCTGCTGCATCCCAACAAATCCAGATGGGCTTGCTGTCCACCTTCCCAATGCTGAGCACCCTGCTGATCAGCCAGCTCAAGGGGGAAGGCCTGAAAAACTGGGACCACCCTCAAGTGTGGGCCCTATTTTCTGAAGCGTGAGGGTTGCTAGATTTCCCAAGAGAAACTTTACAGCAGTTTCTCATTTCCCAAGCAGCTTTGTGGAAATAACTATTCTTCCCATACCATTTCTAAGTAAACAATATTCCTCTCCCATAACAACCTCCCTCCCAGGTGTTGTTTGTGGTACTTAACCAATTGAGAGAGGTGTCCATCCTATGGACCAATAATGTGCCTTTTTAGCTTTTGTTATAAAAAGACATGATGAATTGTAAATAAAGCCTTCTGATTTTCTTCTGCCTGCTGACTGGAGTCAAGTGTTTTATTTCGTGTCAAACAGTGACACTCAGGAAAGACCCTGAGCCAATCCACAGGCATCCCTGGTGCTCTCTTGTCTTCTGAGGAAGGGCTCCATGTGGGGAGAGCAACCCCTGTGTCCTCCACCTTGGCACAGGGGGACAGCCTGCCTGAGGGGCAGGGGCATGGAGGATGTGGGATAAACACTGAAACAGCCATGCCAAAGGTTCTCACCCTCATTTTTGACATCCACCTTTCCTGTCATGACAAGCTATGCAGCAGCTTAAATAGTAAGAAATTTGCATCTTCTTGAGGAGGCTTACAGAAGAGTCACTTCTAAGCACAGGGAGAATGTATTTGCTTGATAATTTCACTCAAAGGAGTGAAAGCAAAAAGCAGAAATTGTTAAGAGTCCCTTAAAGTTTCTCTTATGACACTGAGAAAATTATACAGAGTGGGTAAGCTGAAGGTTGTAAAAACTGAATTCATCTAGCTTATACCTGAGACCAGCTGAAAGGGAGAGACCACTGGTAATGGTAACAGAATAGAAAAAGGGTAAAATCAGCCAATTAAAAAAAAAACCACAACAAAAAACAAACAAAAACCAACCAAACAAAAACCCCAAACAACCAACAAAGCAAGGAAAAAAGTGGTTTACAGCAGCAGCTGTATGTTTACAAGCAGAGCAAGGCTGCATTTATCAAAGATAAAACAAAGTAGTACTTCAAATACAAGATGGCAATAATTTGTCTAAGTTTTACGTGCCAAAAGGGACCCAAACTCTCTATTGCTCCTTGCATCTTGTAAGATGCAAGATAAAAACCCATGTAACAATCTAGAGCATTAGGGAAGATCAGCGTTTCCTATCAGAGACAAGTGTGTAACACTGTAGCCAGGTGATTTTTTCCTTTATAAATGCAGATTTAGCTAACAAAGGGTTGAAATGCACTTTTCTTTGAAGAAGCTGTTTCTGCTCCATTCAATTCTCAAATACCAAGGATGTATTAATTATGCACACAGTTTTGCACACCAGCCCATTGTCTGAGTCAGGATTTTGTGTAAGCAGAGATCTCTACTTACACACAGAGGAGGACTCACACCACTGCAGTGGGCAGAGACACAGATCCCTTTGCACCACTCAGCCTCTGCAGCAAGGCAAGTCCTCACAGGAGCATTCTGGACTGAGGTAAATTAATTCTTATCTATTATAAGGCAGCTAACCTCTGCTGAGGCCTCATTTGCTTCTTTATAAACCTGTGTGACCTTTCAAATGTTATGATGGGCAAATCTTCCCGTATTTCTTTCTGGCCTTGGTAACACTGAACAAGTTGTGGAACTCAGCAATGAGGAAATGAGCATTCGAGCAGTGATCAGGCCCAAAAACATCCAGAGTGCCAAGACCTTCAAAGCTGTATCAGGTACACAAGAAACCAAGTGTGAGTGAAATATCAAAGGTCTTACTTCTAATAAAGGACAGGAAGGTTTGGGTTTCCAATTTTATACTGGGAGAAGGGGAACAAAGGAGAAAATCCAAAGCTGTGACTCCAGTGCAGGTATTTTACCCAAGTCAGCAAGAAAACCATCTTTAACCCAAAGCAGTACAAATACAGATTCACAGGTATTACTGCACACCATACAAAGAGAAAGAGGAGTGACTTGCAATCATTTCAGTGTAAGATAAAACAGCATGCTAAGTTGTTACCATATCATGTAGCACCAATACAGAACAATTAGCCACTGCCTTCTCATCACTCAGAATGAAGTTTAAAGCTAAATTTGTTACATGCTTAAGAATAGAAGACAAGCAGGATTAAAAATTTTTTATCCATACCATTTGTTCCATCAAAGATTAAGCTCTACATGAAATTACTGTGTAACTCTAAATCTATGTTAAAACTTATGGATCAGTGTCCCAAGTCAAAATTTATCTTTTCTCAGCTACACACCTCTGGTCTTAGAAGGTGAAAGACACCTTGCTTTGTGGAACTGCACAGAGCCTGAATGGGAAACCACAGCACAGCTATATATGCAGGCACACACTTCCTTTAGAAGCTGTGGGATTGTTTTATTCTCTGAAATCACGTAACATTCTTCCAGTCTTACCTCTTTGGTATGTGGTCCATTCTCCACACCATGACTCCACCTGTTGGCATTTTGCAATTTCTGGTGGGTTTTTTTATCATGAAAGATATGGAAGATTAAGGATGCAAGACTGATGATGTCAGTCAAGTTCCACAGAATCCCAGACATCAGCAGTCTTAGCATCTCGACAGGGTTGGGCTGGTTACAGCTGGGACAGGAGACAGCTTGCAAACACCAGGGGCCACAGGCTCCCAAAGCAGGAATACAGCTGGCACCTGGATGCAATGCCAAGGGCATCCAGAAGAGCTGCTGAAAGACTAAAAAAGGGAAACACAGGCTTATTGCTCAGTGGAGTGGGGGATTTGATGGCATAGACACAGAGAAGCCAATGCACACAATGCCTTCTTTGCCTCAGGCTCCACCAGCAGCACCTCCCTGACTTCTGGGCTTGGATGCAAGGTTCAACAAGGAGATACTCTACCAGGAGGAAAACCAGATTGAGTTAGGTATGACTTGAGAGAACTCATCCTATACCAGGACATGGGACCAGACACATTGTGTCTGAGGGTCCTGAGAGAGATGGTCTATATGGTCTATGTGACTGAATCGTCACTCAGGTAAATGGTCCCCCTGACAGCTGAAAAAGACAATCCATCTTCAAAATAGCCAAAACAAAAGAATAGAGCAGAGATATTTGTCTATGCTACAGCTGAAAAAGTCACAGTCTACATCCCTATTTCCAGTATCCTGCTGTAGCTAAGACTGCCACAGATTGCGCTCATTCAACTTCACTGGAAGTTCACCCGCAAAATCTACATCCACCAAGCCACAGACATGAGGGCAAGAAGCCAACAATGGAGCAATCAGGAAAAAGGAAATCCCTTGCATCACAAAATCCATCTGTCTGAAACCATCTGGAAATTGACTCTTCAGGATATAAAGTTCACAGCACACTTTCTAAAGAAATGCAAGCAAAAAAGATTCACAAGTTTCCTGGGCTTTGACCCAGAATAGACTCGAACATCCTTATCTGGTTCTATATAGTTCAGAGGAAGATTTAAGTGAGAGGTAAAAATTTTCCATGGTAAGACAGACAGCCCCTTCCTCATCCTTTTCCAACTAGTCCCACTTAAACTTCTCATTTCTAAAAGAATGAAATCCTGTTGTCTTGTATCTTTGGGGTGACATGGTACAGAATAGTCCATCCCAATTGTACAGAATTCGTGCATCCAAAACTCAGGGAGAAAGATATAACAGCTGCTCTCTCCAAATGACACATTTGGAGGAATCCTGTGAGTGACTTATCAGTCACCACGCAATTCAGAAGGCTGCCTGCCTGAAAGAGCCCTGCTGGCATTTTGCAAATCCTGGTGGGAATTTTTTAATCATGAAAGATGCGGAAGATTCAGGATGCCAGACTGATGATGTCAGTCAAGTCCCACAGAATCCTAACAGTTTCTTCCCACAGATTTTGGGAATTGGTAAAGGAAATTTATTTCCACCAGGAGAGAAATCTCTGCATGAATGAGTCCATTAAGATTTAGTATAAGAAAAAAGTCACTGTTTTTTTTTTTTATTTGTCCACAATCCCAACAAATACACAGTGTGGAAGTGACAGTCCCTTGTCCTTCCTGTGTGAAACAGACTTTGTCAGTCCTCATAGGGACTAGAAAAGAAAAAAATATGCCTCAAAGAGCTTGATTTTTTTTCTTAAGAAAGACATAATTTATTGATGGCGACCCATCACAATAGCTGCTACACTGAAGTTTAAAGGGTGGAAAAAAGTAAAAAAAAAAAGAAAAAGCACACTTAAAAATGAGACCTTACTTCAGACTAAAGAAAAAGAGTCAATGGAATGTGCTTTAACCAGCCTCACAAAGTGCCTGAGAGTAAACAGACAGACTTTACAGGTAACTTGCAGGGGTTAAAAAAACTGCATCAAGAATTTCCTAATTACAAGTTATTCTTCCAGAGAAGATCAGCCTGGTTATTGTCAGGTCACAAACGTCCCAACATACACTCCTTTGGCAGCAGATGCTACCTAAAGGTCTTGAAGAGTAGCTCAGTTTCCAGGCTTCCAGGGACTGCCTCTGTCATGTTTTGAGATATTCCACCACACACTGGGATCAAATCCTACCCAAGAGACTTGCAGCTTTCCCCAAGAGGATATGGAATTTAAATTCTCTCTCTGCCATAACTTTAGGGGGAAAAGGTTGGTGATAATGTTCTTTTCTCCCTCACCTGTTTTCTAATCTTCTAAACTCACTTTTTTCCTCTTCTTCCTCCTGATGTGTTATTGCTGCAAAAGGATCAAGGGAATGTGTAAATGTGTCCAATTCAAAATATTTTTCATGGCCCATGGAAATTAAAAAAAAAAAATTAGTAAGAGAGAAGCAAAAGTTTTCAAGAAGAGAATATTCAACAGGGGGATCTTTGGAGGTTTTCAGTCTGTCTTGAATTTTAATTTGCTCTCTAACAGCATATTTTAGAGTTAGGTAGTCTTCAATAGGTGTTAAATAAATGCAGACAAAGTCCAAGGTGGTGCCCACAAATGATCGTTTGGTACCTCTGGAAACAATATCCAGTATGTCTGGGGAATTAATGCAACTTTTGGGCAATCACAAATAATCCATCTCATTTTGTCTCTTTGAAGCATTGTTGCTTATTCAGTCTCTCAAGCTCTCTTCATTGCAGTTTTGACTCGAGGTCAAAGACCCCCTTGGCTCAAAGTGAGTTCTCTTCCCCACACTTTACCAGCTGCACAGACACTGTGCACACAGTGGCTCAAAGAGGGGGCTCAGGTACCCACAGGCCCACCATGGTCACAAACGGGCAAAGACAGCATCCACAGATCACAGCACACAGGCTGCTGCAGTGGGCTCTGAGGTTTGAGCATGCAAAGGACACAGAGCTAAGGGCTCAGTGTACTTACAAGGGGCAAAAGATACAAAAAACCCCTCCAATGTGACAGGAGCATGTCCATTTGCACAATGGCACCCATCTTTTCCTCCCAGGTGTGTTGACAGCGCTCTGTAACAATCCAGCCTGATGAGCACACACCATGAGAACAGCCTGTCCCATCTCCACGTGCTGCTGTTCACACACGGGGCTTCTTCCCACTGGGTTCAAACACAACATGGGAGCTCTTGACGCAAACAGCCCTCGTTCCTTCGTCACAGCACTTGCAACATTAACTCATTAACTGTAAATAAATGAAGAGCAGCTCGTAACGCTGTTTCCCCCAGATCCCCACAGCGCTCTCAGACTTGTGTTTTATTTGAATGGCTTTTTACCAGCAGCTCCCAAATTAAGCAAGGAAGCAGGTCCAGCGCATTCAAGGTCACTGCTTGCATGTTCGATTTCACTGATGGTTATAACTGTTGTGGTTTTCCACCTTGAGAGGGCAGGAAGCTAGAGGTCTTCTGGGTAATCAAATGCACATGCAGAAACAATAAAATACACCCATAAAATGATGAGTGCCAAGCTCATTAATGCAGACTGCCCTGCCAGAAACGGCAGCTAGCTCTCAGTGTTCCTAGACACCTTTTGCCTCTTTTTTGTTTCTTTTTGGTAGTTCTGCTTTGCTTTTTGGTGGGTTTTTTAAGTGCTCCAGGGGTGCAATCAGTGTTCCTAGAAGCCACCACAGCAAAAAGCAGGAAAAAAAAGACACCTGCAATTATTTTCAGCGCGTGACTGCTATCTGTATTCTTCACTCATTCCTGGAATAGTGTGTTTAACCCAACAACAGATGAATAATGAAGGCTACTCTTTGTTGTCATTTCTGCCTAACACTTGTTAAACAAAAGGTGTTACCAAGAGGGTATTCTGAACAACAGGTGAGCCAAACCAAGCAGAGAAAAGCAGAGCATCTCTGAAGCACAGTTCACCCATTTCTCATGCAGCTGCTTTCCCGAAACACCATCTCATTGTTGCTGTCATTTGAAGAGACACTTACAAATTATGATAAATTATTATGACAAAGACATGCTCTCCTTTGAGGAACTCAGGAGCCTAAGGAAAGAAATAACTGCAAAAGAGAAGGAGATAGGGGATTGCAAAGCAAGAACATGCCATTTTCTGGGTATTGGTGGGATTTCTAGGATTTCAGGTCCTCTTTTAGAGGTGGGATTTCAGGTCCTCTTTTAGGCATCACAGAGCAAAAGTACATAACAAAGGACTTGAACACTAAGGCAGCCTTGGGAAGAAAACATTTAACATCCCACTCGTCTCAAGAAGAATTTACTATCTGTGACCTCCCCTCAAAAATATTCCAAATATATTTTAAAAAAAACTAGAAAAAGTCTTTCTATAGTTTTTTGTCCTTCTTGAGGAATAGACTTTGTTGGTTTACTTTTTGTTGTTGTTCATGATCTGAAAGATACAAGGGTTGAACTTGAATGCACACCCAAAACCCTTCAATGAACACAAGTATGTCCAAGCTACCTAAGGATGATTTCAATTACCAACTGCTTAAATGGAACAGATTGTTCTAGAAGGTCTCATCATGACATGAAGGCTGCTAGAATTTCTCCTTGCTTTTCCTTTTCTCTTCCAATGTACCCTCCCCTAAAGAAAAAACAGATGCTGAAAATAGATTTTTAAATTTAGGAAAAACAGGATTTAGTTTTCCCAGCTATGGCTTTATGTTATTCTAGAAAAATAATTTTTAAAAAGATAACATTTTGAGTCTGTTTTCACCATCAGCAAGACTGTCTTTACAAGAGCCACAATAGGGTTTTCTGGTTCTAAATACCTGAGGAATACCAAATCAGATCCACTTAGCCTAGGTTATTTTAATATAAGGGGTTTTTTTCCTCCCTCTAACTTTGTCACCTGAGCTACTGTACACCCTAAAACTAGATTTAAACTTAAGTGTTTCTCATCATCCCAAACAAAGTGGAAAAATAAATTATACCTGAAGATTATGCAGAGACAGGTAACCTTCAATGTTTTAACAAGATTTAAGTCAGCAACCTTAACGATTTCATTCTCAGTGCAGCTTGGCAAGAAAAATCACTGCAGCAAAATTAGGACCTTATAGATATTTACTCTATGCACTAGAGAAGCCATTAAAAATTAAGATTTAGTTACTTTCCTGCATTAGCTTTAATGCTGAGCAGTGAATACTAAGGTGAGGAATTTAGGGGTTTGACTCGTTTCATGCTTTTTTTTCTTCTTCTTTAATATTTTGGCTTCACGTTGTTCAGGATGGGGTTTTTTCCCAAACTCCTAAGTGCACAGGTACATTTAATTGCTAGCAGAACTGTGTTGTCTAAGCAGCAAAGAAAATGTCACCCACAGTTCATAAAAATCAAGTAGAAAACCTGTCCAGTACACACAAAGCATTATTTATAGTCTAGATACAAAAATCCAATTACTACTTTAAATTCCATATCACCACCTGTAGCTTTGCTGACCCAAAAGCTCACCAAAAAGCAAACCCCTGGCCATTCTTTGAGGCACCACAAAGTACCTGATCTTTGCCTCAGCTGATGCATTCCCAAGTAAAAAAAATTGGAAAATATCCCTGATTTAATAGTACTTCACATAATCATTGGGTTCCAAACCAATAAAAGGCACTGCTTTCCTCTCTTTCTGGGCCCTTTCTTTCAAGCAAAGCAAAGAACAGGTTCACACACGGACTCAAACAGTGTTTACAGACAGGAGGAGCTAAGGCACAGTGATGCAGACAGCAAACTTCAGCTCTGGATGCTTTCTGTAATGGGAGGTGATGATCCACCTAATTAAGAGTTTCACTGCAATTTCATGCGTGTGCAAATCTACCTTCCAGGCAGCACAGAAATTTACAGCACTGAATTCAAGCTAAGTTAAGAAAACCCTCTGCCAGCTGGTAAAAAGTTTGCCAAGTGCCATTCTGAGCACCCAGGCCACACACAGGGCCAGTCACCAGCAAATAAATAAACAGTCACTCAAATATAGGGGCAGGGATGTTTTAAAGAGATGTGAGAAAATGTACAGGCAAAAATTAATGATGGGTTCTGAGCTTCTTTAAGGTCAACCTTGGCAGACTACTTTTCTGGGAGGAGGAGTTAGTTTGATTTTCGGGGCCTCTTATTTACTGAAACTTTAGGCTTACCAGAGAGATAGTTCCTGCCAGGTGCTTGAAAACTGCATGGCAATAGATTCATACAAGCCTTCTTCACACACCTGAAATCACAGCTTTTAAATGGCTCAGGAGCCAGAGGATTATAAAAGAATGCAGACAGCAGTCTTTAGGTCTGGTAGCCCCATTCAGCAAACACTGAGGAGGCTTTCCAAGCTTTTACACACCCCTGCCTCAGCCTCTGGTCACACACTGGAGACTTTTTATGCCGTGGAAACATGTCCATGGATGGTACAGGAAGAACGATCAACCAGTGCTTCCCCATGTGTTACTGCAGTTATCTGGCCAACAGCGTTCTGAGAGCTTGGAGTGCTCTTCATCAATAACCTACCTGTGGGGTTCATTTCACCACCACACTGACCACTTATCTGTTTAACTTCACTGCTTCAGCTGGTACTATACAAACCTCTGCCCCTTCTTCACTCTGTATTTCTCCTCAGCTTTCTGTCTCCTCCTGTTTTTTCTAACAATCAAAGCAAACGCGCACTTGGCAGGCCCTTGACTCACAGGTCAAGATGACGAAAAACAAATGAGAGTGCATCTCATCGGAGAATAAAGTATGCTTGAGTACTCTCTGAATGAACACTTACACAGCAAGTTTTTGATTACTCTTTTCTTAAATACGCAGCATTTCAAATACTGTATTACACTAAAATCAGTAAGACTTCCACCTACAGAGAAGAACTGAAACCAAAATACAAATTTATTCAAAAAGAAAAAAAACCAACTCTAAAAGCAAAACAGGAGCATAACTCCTTGGAAGAGCTCAGAAACTGAGTTTCTCAGAAGCTTCATCCTGGTGGTTGGGCTGCAGGGCTCCACCTTCCCCAGGACACAGGCTGCAACTCACTGGGCTGGCTCCACACAAGGCTCCCTTCATGACCATCCACCACCACTGTCTTTTAGTTACTTACAACACCTTTCATTGCAGGCACTGCCCTCTATCTATTTTGAAAGGATGTGTCCCAGCCTTGAAGATAGCTCTGCTTGAGGCTAGCAGAAAAAAAGAGCAATTACTGTGGAGGCTGTCTCATGTTACACTTCATGAGAAGACTCCAGCACGATCCCTATTATTTACTGTTTGCATTGCCCCAGTACCTAGCAACCTCCACCATGTAGCAGTGTGGGTCCTTGGTTAAGCACAGCACACACACACACAAAAGAAAAGGGAACCTGACAGTAAAATTGTTTAATAGGTCAGCTGTGCTCAAAGCAGATTCCAGTACATCTAATATCACTGCAGGCCTAAAAGAACCAGTGCCTTTCAATAGGTGCCAACACCCACCCAATTATTCAAAACAGGTATTCACAGCTATGTGCACCTTCTGCAGAGTTCCTAACTCCTGTAATTCCCAACAAGAGTATGGAGATGCATTAGTATCACACACTGGCTTAAAGAGATATTTTCCAATCTAGAAACAGGGCATGCATTAAGCATTAAAGTTTGCTCTTTACTGCAAACTAATTTATTTCCTCACCAAAGCTTACAAGCAATTGAAAAATCATTTTGGTTGTCAAGCTGCTCACAATACAGAATTACTGCACTGGTTATTTTATGGTAATTGTGTAGCAGAGATCCGGAGCCTTTATTAAAAAGCCACTCCCATTTCATGAGTAACAGGAACTGCTTGCTACAAGACAAAACTGGAAATCCATTCCCTGGCTAGAAGTGTGAATGCTTAGAAAGAATTCTTTCTTGAAAGGTAAACATTTCCTATTTCACGAGAAAAAGAAAAGCTAACAATTATGAGGAAGCATCAAGATACATCAAGGTGAGAAGTGAAAAATCCACACCTCCTATCCATCTAAGCCAAAGGCAGCAGTGTAGTAACACTGCCAGGACACTCTGAATTAAAACACTTCAGCTGATAACCACTTGAAAACCGACTGATTTCAGCTCTTGCTTCTGCTTCATCACACAGAAGTAGCCAGCCAGTAATAGCTTAGCTATGCATTATTCCAGCAGGAGTGCTCCTCTCCATAAATTAACTATAGACACATCAATAGCTCAGCATTTCATAAGCCAAAGCAATTTCAACTGCGAAATTCCTCATGCAAGAGGAAAAAGAAAAAAAAGAAAAAAAAGAGAAAAAAAAAAAAAAACAAACAACAACAAAAAAAGAAGAAGAAAGTCCATGGCAACTGGCAAGAAGGAAAAGCAGTTTCCTTCCACTTCAAGTGTGGACAGACATTAACACAGAAAGTAAACAACTGCTCCAGCTTCTCATTGCTGCTTTTCCTAATCTAATACACAATTGCTCTCCCAAAAGTCCAAAGAAGTTCAGAAATATACACACACCTCCCAAAAAAAGAGAAACAAAACTGCTTCAGGAAAGAGAAAAATTTGAAATTAAGACAGATACATATCCAACAATAACAAAAGTTAAGACACTGTTATTTCTTTGCTACTTCACCAACCAGAAGTACAGGAGTTTGTAGGAGAGGCAATGGTATCTGTTCTCTACCTGTTCTTGGGGAGGCATCAAAATAAGGATGTCCTTATTATCAGTCATCAGGACTGTTCTACTATTATTTATGTTCCCCTTCCCAATTTCTTTGGGAATAGACAGCTGCCAACAAACTACTCATCAAAACAAAAGCTCCTTTGACCATCTCAACAAAAGGATGAAGCATTAAATGCAAACATTTAATTTAAAATGCATTTAAATTTAATTTAAACATTGCAGCCACAGTCCTAGAATTAGTTATTTCTGGTCAAGTCTCATTTAAAGACTTTGAGAGCTGCTACAAGAAGCAAGTGAATTCAGGTCTCATTCCACATCTGCTAGGGACATTCCAATGTATCTTCCATAGCCATGTGTGAAAACTACAGCAGAGATGGATGGGATACATCTGCTACTTAAGGAGTAGACCTGAGGTCAGAGAAGCATTTTGCATTGCAGCTGCTCCTGATTAACTAACTGTTGTCAATCTGCTCCCTGTCAGCTGCCATAAAATACACATTTTTTCCATATCAGCTTCTTGGTTTAAAGTTGTGGTTTCCAAGTGATTTTCAAGGGGTTTTCTTACTGCTCTTTTGTTTAAATGGTTCAGTGCTTCAGATGCACTTTTAATCACATTTAAAATGCTTGCTTAGCATTTCCAAAACCTGCACATCTACCAGTTTCTACTGATTCAGGTATAGGCCCTTATGGAATCTGACAACTGCTCAAATCCAGCAAGCTAACTTCAAAACCAAAATCTCACAGGCAAAGCCATATACAAACGTTGATGTAACTGTTCAAAGCGGTTTTGTGTCTGACCCAGTTCCCTAAAGGTGGCATGAAATTTGGCTAATAGTGTATGCCAGGAATACAGGGCCCTTCAGTGAACATTAACCCTGAAGTTTTTCTATTTTCAGTATAAACGCATAAGCACCATTGCAACATTTAAAAAGGCAATCTCAAAGGATTAGGTAATACAGAACATAGTTTCAACAGCAATGAAAAGCAATCACAATATAGCAGCATCTAGACTTTTAAACCTCAACTTTATAAACTTCAACATCTTCACATTGCCCTGTGCATCTCCAGTCAATCTGTTGTCAACATTCCATTTTGCATTTCTTTACCTGTGGGATTCAATTGTTCAACCTGAGTTCTTCCTGAACACAAAGTACTTCTGCTGAATCTAAATTTGCATTCAGCAGAACGCTGCTGGCCAGAAACATCTCTGCAACAGTGTCAGAGTTGCTAACACCAAATGACGTTAACCAACCCTCCACTGCCCAGCAATTAAAATTGATAAGAAGCCTGTGTTCTTCAGGACTCCTTTTCATGTCTAACAGAAAGCTCTGGATTGCCAGCCACTGGAGGTTTTTATGGCTTTGCTTTTTATGAACGCACAGCCCAGCAGCCGATAAGCGCTTTTGTGCACTTGGCTGGTGTTTGCCCACAATCACGACTGTTGATGGGATTTACTGGTGAGAAAGATGCCAACAACACCCCAAGGACAGCCTGGGACATTCCAGCACTTGTCAGAGAGGTGCCAATTTGCCCCTAAATCAAACATGCCACAGCAACGCTGATAACAGCTTTAGACAAGTGCCAGAGGAGAGAGCAGTCAGATTGTGTTATTTACCACGTCTAGAACAGACAGCCTCCAATTCCACTGAACCTGTGACTCAGGGGGTAAGAAGGCTAAAAACCTTCTGTATGATAGAGTTATCAGCCAGTCCCTGATGCCACTGCACTCACACACATGCAAGGGTGCTGCAAGCAGAGCGCTCTGAGGCACCACAGCAGGACCAGGGGTAAACTCAGAAGCACAGACTGGCTGCATGCGTGTATTGTCACTTCATCCTAGAGACCATAAATGCTCCCAGAGCACTGGATGATGCAAGGACACTCAAGGCATGAGGATCCCTGCTCTAGGAGGACCATACTGTGTGTATGTACTCTACATCTAGTTCTAGGAGAGCAGTGGAGACCATCCTTAAAAACTATCTGGATTGGAATCAAATCTAGTAGAGATATGAAGTGCAGAGAAGGTCACAGCCAGTAAATCTCAGCGTTTCATTTGGGTCCATGGGATGTTGATGGAGCTAGTCTGGTCCACTCCTCTCTATAAAATGATACAAGGCAGCCAGTAACACTGATCTGGAGGAGTTGTGAGGAAGAAGTAAATGTACAGGTGGTCCTTCTTCCTTACTGTCCAGGTTTTTTCCTCCATTTCATTCCATGAATTTAAACTATTTCAGCTCATTACTGTAAAGCAGTCACTTTACACTCTGGGAAAGAAAGCGCATATTGCCTGGCTTTCCCATGACTGTTTATCTCCCTTCCTTTACAATAGCAGTGTTGCTCCTACAGCTGTCCTCTAAAAACCATTTCATTCTTCCCTACATTTATCACAAGATATGGAAAAGTGAAGAAAATACTTTAATTACCATGCTGCATCCCAACCATACAGGAAAGCCACTTACTCAAAGCAAAGTTCAATTTCTAAATACCCTTTAAATTGTAACACCAGGTTTATTTTACCAAGGTAGTTGCCAATCTGAGTGGTGAAGAGATTTTATTCTGGTTAATCAATTACTGCCTAAGGGACGCTTCACTCCAACTGAGTTAATTTCTGCCTTCAGTTCCTGTCTGAAACTTGCACAAGTTTCCCATGGCTGTGGCATTTCACAACCACTAAAATTCAACAGAACACAAAGTCTCTTCTACACACCAAAATACCTGAGACAATGAGGGTGGGAAGCAGGCAAAAGAGACACCTTATGAAAAAAAGAGTGACAATGAAGTCTGCCTCAAATTAACAGATGTGGTGTTTGAGGGGGATGGAGAGAGGCTGCAATTCCAATGAAAACACAGCACTTCACTTTAGCAATCAGAGACAAGCATCATCAGATTGCATTTGTTACAGGGAGGAGGAGGAAACTAAAGATACACATGGCTGTGGGTTTTGACCAGTTCACATTGACTGCTAGCACACATTGTATAAACACACTGATTTCCTCAAAGCACTTAGAGACAGTTTGATTACTTACCAAGTCATTTCCAGCAGAATCCCTCAAGAAAAGAATCCCATGGCATTTTGAATATATTATCTCAATAACAACAAGCACATATATACATATATACATATATACATATATACATATATACATATATACATATATACATATATACAGTCTTCCTGAAATAAGCTCTGTTTCTTTCAAGAGAAAGGCATCTGACAGAAAACTTCCCTCAGAAAAAGCAGTCTCAGCAGAGGCTAACAGCTAGTGTCAGATGCTACCTGAATGTTATCTCCACTCTTTCATGTAAGGGGTATAAGCACATGGCCCTTTACTCCTACAGATCCAGTCCACTGAAAATTTCTAGAGATTAGGCTCTTCTCACCATACATCACACTTTCACAGTCAGTTCAATTTCTCTATTTCACTTCACAGTGAGACTTGAGGGATGTGTGATGTTTCCTATTAAAGCCACACAACAAAAGAATGCCACAGAAGTCATCAAGAGATAACCTCACTGCTTGAAAACCAGAGTGCAATAAGCAATTCAGACACGCAACAAGGGTCAGCATTAACACAGTACACCTGCAGCCTTGCATGCACTGTAAAACCTGCAGGACTTCAAAGGTCTGTTTCCTCCCTCACTCTTGTAGCTTTTTTCTCATTTCTGTGGTTCAAACATGTAGCTGACCAAGCAAGATCATGTCATAAAATTAAATATCTACAAAGGCACACAACTGACACGACTGGGTAACACTTAGGTACCTGTGCCTGTCACACTTTACATGCTGTTGAAACAGGATGCTCAGACAGCTTTAGGCGAGGGTGCTGGATGACCTGCTGACACAGGGGGTAAGTGAGCAGGTTTATTTTGTGTGAAGTGCTGAGATAACCAACTACCAATACGTTCTGGGTCAGGGCTAAGATAACAGCACACAATCACATGAAGTCTACACACACTACACTACAGCAACACATGTTTAGTTATTTACTCATTGTCAGGTTTGCCCACATTTTAGTGTCTTCTAAGGCAGGGCTGGAAAACAAACAGCCTCTACTACATCTATTTAGGATTAATATTAGGGGAAAAAATAGGGCCTTATTTGCTGAAGTTTGTAAAGATCAGATAAAGCCATTGTACAGAACACAAACACCACTGATTCTTAACAGGGTCAGCACAGGACATTCTCTACTTCTTAAAGCCACGGGATGGAAGATCTTTGCTCTTGTCTCTTCCCCTGTCTCCACTGCCCTGCACAAATAATTGGGTAAAGGGATTTGAAGGGTGTAAGAATGAGATTAGCAGCAGCAACCATTTCCTGCATCCATTCTCCTTTGCTCTACTTGTCAACATCCGTATGGGAGATGAGGCACCTTTACTTCAGCTGTGGTGCCCTGCCCTGCAGCTCACTGCAAAAAAGAAGAGTCTAGACAATTCCAGCTCATTCTTAGATGACACAGGGAAGGGGATAGCTGTTGCAGGAACAAACACTCTTTGAAAACAATTCCTTACTCTGCAGAAAAAAAATACATTCACTACAAGGACCTCAGCCTTCGCTGTACAAGGACATGAATGAGCAAGAGCTCTGTAATCCTTGCCTCTGCTATTAAACCTGGTATTTTTGGAGAGAATCCAAGAAGTTACCTGGACAGATTTATATTCTGTCCTCAAACCATGATCTTTTATTTTCTGTCCTATCCAACTCATACAAAAGTATGCAATATTAGCACTGCAGTGAGAAAATACTGTAAAAACCCAAAATAATTTAAAAGCATCCCTCAAGTTTCAAGAACTCATTGTAGGTTTGAGGAAGAAACCAACAACTTCTGAGCACTGAATTCCCACACATCCAAGCCTGCCCAGTGTCCTTGTGTCAGTTCCACTGTCTGACAGTGAGCAGCTTATTGCAAGAGTGGCCACATTCTGGTCTAAACAGAGGGGATAAGCTCATGTTCTTGCCCAGTCTAAAATACATAGGGAGGGACAGAGGGGAGACCACTAATTGTTAGAAATCTACAACAAAACTACTGGTAAAAAACCTGCATACAAATGTTATGTGATTTAACATATTTACCACACACAAGAGACAACAGTCATCTGGACAAAGTAGAAATTCATACAGAATTAGCGCCATATGATGCTTAATGTTCAAAACAAAAAAGCCTTATTATAAATAAAATAATTTGAAATTATTTCTACACATCTGGTCCACAATGCCTAGCAAGCAGTTTTAATTGCCCTGATTTTGGAGATGAGTATATGCAAGTTTTTCTCTTTACTAGTGGGTCCTTACCTTTTACCTTTACTAATTGCTCCCACTAGGAAGCAAATAGCTGTTCAAATAGCTAAGTTAAACACGTGATGATAACTTTTTAAGTATAAACCCAAATATTTCCTATGGTTGTAAAAGAAAATGTATGCTCTATTTTTGGGGTAGGAGTAAAATTAATAGATTATGATTCAAAAGCACAATTTGTTAGGATAAACAAAATTATTTTCTACTATTCCATAGTCTTACTTCACTAAAAACAGTATATTTCTCATTTGAAGTAAATAATAGTGTAGTTATGTAACAAAGCATTTACTTTTTAAATAACCTCAGCAGAACACAAAGAGGGATTTTATAGTTAAGAGTGAAAAATTCCATTTTCTATTACAAATGGGACAAAACTGTTGTCAAATGAGGTCTCATAAGTCCACTGGCATTAGCAAAACATATGTGAGATGTATGTTCCTGCTGAGAGTTTTAATATAAAATTCAAAGATCCACATCAATATTTGCAGAAGCAGAAAAAACTTAAAAGGAACCAGAAACCCTGTCCTAGGTTTATTTTGACTTTGGTTAATATTTTTCATAAAACATTAAATCATCACAGTGAAGAACATATGAGATAAAAAAGAATACTTACACTGAGCACTTTGCTAAGAATATATAAAGGCCACTTAAAAACCTGCAGTATAATTTCCTATTTCTGGGAGTTTATCACTTTTAAAATGATAAAATTCCAAGGCCACAGACTTGGGGTTCAATGTATTCCTTGCAAAAGGTACTTGAGACTTTTTCTTTCTTAAACTCAAAAAGGATTCAGTCAGTTTTGAGCAAATTTGTGTTCATTATCTCACACAACTGGAAGTTCTGACACTAAAGCAGTTCAGATAAAACCTGGCTTTTGTCATGGTGGCTTTAATAAAACACTGGCACCCCCTCTGTCTATATTTTATTGTAATGTTTCCAGGTCTCATATTTTCTCTTGCAAAATGTGGTTGTTAAGGAAGGAAACTACCACTGAGGAAATGTGGGACAGTATTTTGGGGTTTTGTAGAGTTTTGTTCTTGTTTTGGGGGTTTTGATTGGGTTTTGGCTTTGTTTTTTTGTTATTTTAAACTACTTACACACTTACTCAGGCTCTGCTTTGCACTGCATGCCATTTCTTACAGCTCCTTGAACATAGAAAAGAGATGTTATTTTATTAGTCTGTACTATGAAGTAGGGAAAAAAAAAAAAGAAGAAGAAGAAAGTCCATATAGCCTCAAAAACTGGTCATGTCAGACAAGGGAAAAACTCACACCAAGCACCTCTCCAATCCTCCAGGTGAGCATATCCAGGAAGCCAAGAAAACTCTTCACTTAGAGCAGCTTTAGAATTTTCTATTTTAAAAAATAAATTTAAAAAAAAAGATCAAAAAGAACCACTGTCTAAAAACAAACAGTAAAATGAACATTAAATTTTATTACTAAAGGTTTGAATACTCCTACATATTAGATGTATAATAAGCAAGATACTCTCACGTGTGTATCTTTCTGGTAGGAGGTAAAAATACATCCACTACTCCTGTAGCAGAGCCTTGCAAAAGCCTGTTCTCTCCCATCACTGTGCCTGGTATTATAATGGTTCTCACAGGCCATTGTGCCAGATGAAGCATGACTGCACCAGGAAGCTTGGAACCCCACCTGAAACTCCCCAGTCTGGGCATTCTGCTGTAACCCAGCCTTCCCACCAGGTTTATTTGCATCTGGCAGCTCTCCAAGACATTTGAGACGTGTTGGACCTCTTGCTGGCAGGCAGAAAACACCTTGCCCCCAACAAGATGCTGTTTTCCATCTGGAACTGAATGAGCAAGCGTTCACAGCCTTTGTGCTCAGCCACTAATGCACATTAAACAATCTATTAACACGCCAAATTAATGAGGTAGTGCCAAGTTTAAAGGCAGCTAAGCGCCGTGCCTGTGCACAGCTCCCTGCAGCATATGTTGGCACCGCTGTCTGTAACACATCCAGCGCTCAGGCATTTGGAGCCCAGCCTAATTAGTTCCCTGCAATTGAACCTCAACTCTAGCCTTGATTCAGCTGCAATGGAGGTTTTGAAAGAGGCCTATCTACACAGCCTTGCACATTTTTTCCCCTGGCACTTGAGGAGCCAGGGCAAGGAAGTGTGCCAGAATTGCCCAACCAACCATTTGACGAGACACAGCAATGTGAATACTGCCCTTACTGGTTTTTTAAGATCATTCATGTGCAACTTTCAAAGGTAGGATAATTCTTTTCCTGGAGGAAAGCAAACATGAGAGAAAGACTTGAAATGTCATACGGGAGGGACGATGGGAAAAGAAAGAAAGCAAATCCCAGGAAAGCCTGCCCAAATTGGAAAATGCATGACTTCTTGGTCTCCATTTCACAGTTCCTTATTTCTCCACTGTACAAAACCTATCTTCACTGAGCATTAGTATTTGCCAATTTACAGTCTTCTTCTTCCATTGGTTTCTAGAAAACCTAAACATCAGTACAATTATAAAGTCTTTTTTTCTCCCCATAAAACTTCCTTGACCCAATTCATCTTTTTTTCAAATAGCCAACTATATCTCACTATGCATTTCAGAACAGAAATTGCACTTTCCCAATTATTGCTAGAGGTTGTCTTCAAATGGCATTTTAACTAGAAGATACCTAGCTTTTCATCTTTCTTCCCATTCAACAATAAAAATATATTTGCACAATAATTTTCATGCAGCAATCACTGAACACAACAAATAATGCAAAGACGGTGGTTTCATCAAAATGGCTTCAGGGTGTTCCCTACTAGTGTTGGGATTGAGAGGATCTGGTTTCTCATGTTGCTTTTCTTTCTGATGACAGTGAATTACTAAGTAAAGATGGATTCTTTTTAACATTATTTTTGTAGTCAATTATACAGTATCTGCATTTCTTAAGCTAAGAACTTCTACTGTCCCACTGCAAGAGAGAAACAGGGACTCCTGATGCGTAACTGGACTGACACTTGAGCTCTTCATGGCACAAACTTGGATTGATCTCAGCCACAAGACAAGACAGCCCACAGTAAAAATGAAACTTCTGGCACATTACACATATTAGGAAACAGGGAAAGAGTGTGAAGCTCTGTACTGGCCAACCCAAAAAGCACTGTTTCAATTACATGGTCCCAAAGAAACACCTTTGTGCAGTACTGTAGCTAAGAGGCTGCACGGCAGCATGCATGCAATAAGGAAGGAACAACAAAACCCTTAAGTCACTTCTCAGTCTCCCCTGCATCCAAAAGTCTGCCAAGAGCCCAAGCATCCATATCTGGCTGATCAGCAAACAAGGGTGCCCCTGCAGCAGCAACTCCTAAACACAAGCACACTGCCTTGAGGCAGGCAAATGGCCTTCCCTCCTCCCCAGGAATACCTAAAGTCAGCTTTCCAACCCCTTCTCCTCTCAGATAAAACTGTTACCAAGCACATTGATGAATACAGAGTTAAGTTGCTCTGCTGCAACTTAGCCTCAACTAAACTGCCTCAGTCTTGATGAGACAAAAATAGCTAAACCTGTGTCTTGCTGATATTGCCAGCAGAAAAAAGAACATGACCATGATCAAGTCATATTTCTTTCTTTCCACTTGGAAAAGCCGTGCTTACTTTAGAGAATTTATGTCTCGTTTAAAAAAAAAACAAAAAGGAAGTGATAATCTGGAAGTCTGATTGCAAGCCAGAAAAATCTCCAAACACACAAATGTTCACATCAAAACCACAGCACTTTGGTTTGCAACATTTTTCAGTCAGGGAGAAAAGTCATGGGTGAGCACGTGCACACAACAATTGTCGTACGTATCTTTTTTCCTCAGCATTTGACACAAGTATGATCCAGTAGATTTGAAAGAAAGTTTGGAAATGTGGCTAAAATGGGATTTTAAGTTGGAGTTATGCTTTTTCCTCACAATCTAACGTTTGTAAAGAGCATGGTGTAAACACTGCATTGCCTTTAATAACTGATTACTGTGAGTCCTGATTCAGGCAACCGGAATATTCTACCCTCACTTCCTATCTCTGTGTGCACACACATACAGCCATGCTTCTAAGAGTTTGCCTGTTTCCAGAGAGCAGTTTTCCAAATCCCAACCACAGGCCAGTCCAAGCTTGTGTAAACAACTTGGGATTCGAACAAACTCAATGACAACCATTGCTGATTAAACCAAGCTTATACAAAGGCAAAGCAAATTGAACCAGGTACAGGTATGCAAATATAAGACAGAAGCTGATTATCTTGCATGGCAACAAAGGAGAGCTGCCACAGTAGAACAAACCGAGGGTCCATCAGCTTCCAAATTACCCCTTCTGGTTACAGCCAAGGCTTCAAAGAACACAGGGAGTCAACACTGCCGGAAATCATTATTTGCCACACCAAGAACAAGAGAAATCAGTTCATAACTTCAGTTTCCTTCGGATGCTTATTTTAAAATTATGACAGTGAGAAGAACCTCTTCCCTTGAGCACTTAAATCTATAATAATTCTTTTTTAACAGCTGGCAACTTCACTTATTCTGTACAGTCAGTTCCAACCGTGGGACAGCCCACGGGTTTCCAACCCAAGGGTTTCAGCAGGCCACTATGAGGGCAGTTTCTTTTTCCACCTCTCCTCACAGGGACTGAAAACTTGATTTGTTCAGGCTGCAGAACATTCCAGCTCTCAAAGCTGCTCTCTCAAGGTGCTCTGCTGTGATAAGTGTGATAAGATGCCCTAGCCTGGAAGGTCACTGAGAACAGTGGCGCTCAGTCACAGCCAAGGCAGATTTGGTGGCCACAGGGCAAGCTCCTGCTTGCAAAGTCTGAGTCTCCAAGCAACCACCAACTGTGCTTGCAGAAGCCAGGCATGTAAATCCTCAATCCACATCAAGCACAATTTACTAGTCCTGGTAAAACTAGGTGTATGTATACAGTATGCTTCATCTGTTTAAATGAAATTTATTACAAAATCAAACCCAAGTCAAGTAGCTGAACTAAGAGATTCTATCATCTCCACTAAGCAGGATTTTAAGCAGGATTTTTGAGTGCTAAATTAATAGCTGATTAGCCAGTCCTTCTCCCCACAGAGACTATTTCCTCAGCCTTCAAAAATCGAATATAAATGAAGCACAATAATTCATTCCCTATTCTGCTCACTTGAGATGTTTCTCCTCTTTGGTCTAAGCAAATAAGAAAAAAACTCTTAGAAAAGACTAGAATTAAATTGATTTAATCATAGACTGGGGTGTCAAATTATCCTGGAGGCTGAAAACATCAACAAGAGAGAGCATACATTTTGCATAGTGAAAAATGGGTCTTTCAGACACCTTATGAAATAAATAATTCAGAACAAAACAGGTCATTGGCCTGTCCCGTGCAAGACAGCCAGATTCCATTCTTTAAGTCAAGGGTACCCGGGGGCCTTTGGTGCTCACCAGAACATGCAGCAATCAAAACAATATGACACAAACATACCAACCTAGAATCTGTGAATTAAAGCTTGGTGTTCAACTTCCTTTTCTAAACAATATAATATAAAACTGAGGGAAATCAATCCTGAGTATCAGTTCTTAGCTATTAGTATTCTACATACCACTGACTAAGATTCCTGAGCAGGAAAAGGGTGTGACAGGCAATCAGTAGATGTAGCTCTTATCGCTCAATAAACAGTGTTTTAACAACCAGCCAGAGATACAGGTCCAGAGCAAGTTACATGCACTGTTCCAGGAGTTGTTTCTAACTGTAATAACTACAGCATATAATTAAGAACACAGCCACACACTCCACACCATGCAGAAGACAGAAAATTAAGCCTCCAGTGCTTGTTGCTCCCATCACTGGGCTAGATCTTGGCCAGGGCTCTCTACTCAGCTTAGCTGCTGAGCTTTATGCCCTGATTTAACACCACTCCTGTTTCCTTTCCTTCCCCTCTAAACACTTAGGGCAGCGACCAAGAGCTCCCAGGCAGGTGGAAGCCCTCGGAATGCAGCAGGAGGCAGACTGCAGAGGGAGTTAAAAAGACAACAGGCCAAATGAGTTCAATTTCTTAAACTCATTTGGGCAGAAGAGACAAACACCAGGGTTCTTGTACATCCCAAGGTAAAACCCAGCTCAGCATTCTATGAATGACTGTTTGTACGCTGACAATAGAACAATCAAGTACTTCCTCCACTGGGAAAGGAGCACATGAACGCCTCTGTGTGTGTGTGTGTGTGTGTGTCTGTCTGTCTGTCTAATGACACCAAGCCCTTTCCAGCTCTGCACCTCATCCCCTGTATCCACCTGTCTGCACAAAGCAGGTCCTGTGCCTCCTCCCGAGGAGACGCTGGGACACAGCAGCTTCTCTGAATCAGACGGATCTACCTCCACAGGTAACTTCAGCAAGTCACTTCTGCTCTGCAGCAGCTCTCCACCTGCCAATACCCAGCACCTGGCTGCCAGGGATTGCACTCCAAACGGGGCATTCCTTGGCACAGCAGACAGCTGCTTTGGGAGCTGAGATGGGCTGAGAACAGTAAAGCCTCAATTCCCTCTGCTGGTGGGAATCAGTGAGGCTGCCCAAATGGTACTTGCAGATTGCCTTGTGAGAAACAGACAAGGGTGCCAGTATCCTCTTCTGTCTCCTCAGTGCCCTAAGGAATTTGAAGAAGGCTTGGTAAGAGGCTTGAGAATATTTACTACCACTGTCATTCGTCATTGCATCAGAAGAGTTCTGGAAAGAAGGGAAATGCTGGGGCTAATGTTTACACCATGGGTGTGTGCTGCAGGGGGAGACAGGTAATGACTTACACATACTACAGAATCTTAATTCTTGCACAGACAGGATTAATCCACGTTGCTAATACTTGTAAAAGAAAAAAAAGAAAAATAAGTGAAAATTCAGGCTAGAACCTTAAGTAGACAAAGGAATATAACCTTGGTTTTTGTTTTTCAGAGTTTTCCCAGGCTTTCTGTTAAAATTTAGAAAAGATTAGTTAAGATATTGAACACAGTTTACTGCACCATCTAAGCATAATTTGAGACACCTAAAAGGTCAGAACCCATAAAAGAGGGCTACCTAAAATTCATTTTTAGGGAAAAAGCAAAACAAACAAACAAGCAAACACATTAAAAAAAGAGCTCCAATTCCCAAAAGTGTTTTACATTGTTCGACCACAACTGTTAGGCACTTCATGATTACAGCCATTACTCATTTTCTCATCTCATGGCATTATCATAATGCTAAAGAGAATGCAGCCCACAATTATCTCAGCAGTTGTACCCAGTCATCTCCCAATTACATACACTCAGATGACAGCTGCTTCCCCTCCACTAAAATAAAGTTGGTACCACTTAACCTGTTGACCTAAACACTCCAGAATCCTCAAGTGTGGAACAGAAGCACAAAATCCTGAACTAACTTTAGATAACAGTTACTTAGAACTTTAAATCAGAATACAATAACAATGTCATAAAAATTGACTTTGGTGTCTTTTGTCTTAGGATTTTGACCACAAAATACGCTTCCCTCTAGTTGCTGGAATAAGCAGGTACACGTGTGACAGATATATATACACACATGTTCGTTCATGAATACAATAAACACGCACCACATTCCTATCTGACCTTCTTACCTACATTTAACACATGCCAATTGCCCAAGGGTCACACAAGCCTTCAGCAACACTCGACGGAAAAGCACTGACTCCTCACGGAGGCACCTGTTGGGATGCACCACACACCTACCACTTGCCAGCTCGGGTTCGACACTGTGCTCTACAAACAGTCCTCTAGAAAAAGCAATTTTTGACCTGCCTGCTGTTAAACAACACCCTCCAAACACCACCTCCTTCCTGTCCTAATGGATAGCACGAGGAGTTAGAGCCAGGGGCAATGAAAGAGGCAAGGAAAAGGAACATCGCCTGTTTCTCATCCTCCTCTGACAAGGCTGCGGCACTGATAACTGATAGCACCTGTTCAATTAGAAACTGCTGCTATGCAGGGAGCGTCGGTATCACGCAGGTGTCACCGCTGGAAATCAGGAGCCATGCGCCTGATTAATAAAGACTGGGGGACACTGCTATCTACCTAATTTCAGTATGAACAATTTATTCCAACTCTCAGGGTAGCCTTCTGGAGAAAATTGCCTGAAATCAGCGCCTGCACTTACTGATAGCCACACCTAAACGCTCCCGAACTGAGACAGGGCATTTCTCTTAACTAAAAAGGCAAGCTTTCCCCCGGAGGGTGACTTTTGTTTCACTTCACACCTGCGGTGGGAAAAACAAACTAAAAAAAAAAGCCCAAATCACCCACAGCCCAAAGGAGTGTATCTGCACGATGTTCAAGCCCGGAGTACGGGGCTGGTCTGGAAGGCTCCGTGCCTGAGGAGCCTCCGTGGAGGGCGCTGGCAGCAGCGGTCCCTCCGGGTGCGGATGAGGGCGGCTCCGGAGCCCCGGCACCGGTAACGGGAGCAGGTGCCCGGGCGGCGGGGCGGTACTCACACGGTGAAGTGGTACACGAAGCATTTCCATCCCGTGGGCCGCTCCAAGAAGTTGTAGACCCTGCCCTGGACGCTGCTGCGGCTCAGCAGGGGCTTGCGGAGGCTGTAGATGGAGACGCGGGGGTCCAGGCTGACGGGGGGCCGCGGGCAGTCGGCGCTCACCACCACC